>VXBB01000372.1:548381-589424 GCA_013399915.1 Illadopsis cleaveri | reverse complement strand
AAAAAAAAAAAAAAAAAGAAAGAAGGACACAAAGAAACCTTCAGAGTCAGAGAATCAGGTGGGATGTACATGCTGATAACACCTGTCTACTTTTGGGAAAACCTTCATGGGACTGCAAGACTTTATCAGCAGCACTTGGATACAGGTGAACAACTCTGAAGAGAGTTTGTGTCCTCTTAGGCATTTACTAATTTTGGTGTTGTTAGATCTGTCTTGAGAAGATTTCAGCAGTGTGATTAAACTTGTCTCTGTGTGTTACCTGGGTTCCCCAGGCTGAGGGGAATGGCATCCCTGGAGCTCCCCCCAAGGAACCTCAGTGCTGCCTCAGCTGTGTCTAAGTCTATCCCATGGCTCTGCAGAACTGGAACTGCCTGGCAATACCCATGGTTTTGCCACAAAGGACACAAGTCTACATGAAATGGGTATGAAAATGGCCCACTTAGGTACAAATATGGGAACTCAGAGAAAAAATACTTCTGATTAACCCATTCTATTCCTTCCTGGCACTCCTGAGCTGGTCTGCAGGAGGGCTGTCAGCTGTTGCTGTTCTGAAAAGAGCTAAACATTCTCTTCCTGATGGTTTTTCTACCTCTTGGAGATGTCAAGAAGAGCTAAGAACTCTGATCCATGAAAATCAAGTGATTCCATTCTAGTTTTTCAGGTCTAAATCAGTTATGAGCTACTAAGATCAGTAGCAAACTAACATGCAATAACAAAATGTGTGTCAGAGACTATCAAACATCTGCTGCTGTGGTTTTCCTTCCTCTGAAGCACTTGGTTATTATCAGAAGCAAGATCTTGAACACTTGGTTATGGAGTAGTCACACCTATGTCTCTAAAGGGTCAAAACCCAGGAAGTTTTTAAAAGCCGCAAAATCACTGTTCTGGCCTATCAGCATTTTCCAGCGGCTCTGACTTTGGAAGGTCTGTCTGCATTAGTGTTTAGTCCTCTGGGATGGTGAAGGCAAGCCTGGATAGACACCTGCATGTGCTGTGGGTGACCGTGAGAGCAGGTAAACAGTTTGCCCACGTGAGAGCAGCCCATGCGATACAGATACCTTTTGGGTGTAGCGGTTTTAAAGCTGGTTTCTAAGTAACCTGTGAGAGCAGGACGCTGCTCGAAGGCACAGCGCCTCTCTGCAGGCCATCTGCTGGCTGCTGCGGAAAGAGCTCTCGGACAGGAGCACTGTATTCATACAACAGCCCGTCTTTTGGCATACAGGCATTGCAAGTGATGGTTATTCTTGGAGTAATAAAGTTAAAAATCAGGTGAGACCACTCTTAATCATCTACTGGCATGAATCAAGCCACCAAATCCATGTCAGATCCTGGCATACACAGGTCAGCAGAGTTTGGGCAGCTGTAGTCTAGAAAAGCCTATCAGAAAACCATTTGTGAAAGTGATTTTGGTGTAGAAAAACAAAGAAAAGGAGCATCCTTAAAAAACTACGGATGCTGAAGTGAAGTTCTGAGTATCCAGTATGGACATGGAACAGAGAGGGGGTGGTTTCAAACATGATTACAGACTTTGTGTGAGTCTTTCCCAGTTTATTCTAAGTTCTGCAATATGTCCAAGCGATTTAACAACCCAAGCCTAATATTTTTCCTCTGCCAACAGTATCCCAGCTGATGACACAGCTTTGCAAAAAATCCTATTTAAGATTGAGTTCTTAAGCACAACGGTAGGTATTGTAATGGTCTAATGAAATATGTCTAGAAATCAGTGACTGAGCAAGTCATCTAATGCAGCCTCTCCTCTTTCATTCACAAATTAGCTGGGATGGATTTTGTCTTTTTTTTTGTTGTTCTTGTTTTGTTTTGTGTGTTGTGTTTTTTCCTTACTTTAATCAGTGGTGTGAGAGAATGCTTCCAGCCTGCCTGAAATATTCTTGTTAATCAACCTTTGCATAAAAGCTCAAGGCTATTTCTGGGCTTAAGTTTTCTGTTAAAATTCATTTATGTTCCCCAGGCTTTTTTTGTTGAGTGAGCATTAGATCACAAAATGTCTCTCTTGTCTTAGATTTTGAGAAAACACTAATATCAAAGCATCTAAACTGAATTTGAGTTTCTGTAAAATAGTTTATATACAAACACACAGGAAAAGTTTTTTTCAATCACATGATAATAATCCTATTTGTGGTCACAAAAACGGGCTGAATTCGAAGTTGAATTCAAAATTGAAGTTGAAAGTCGAAATCAAAATAGAAGTTTGGTTCCTTTTAATTTCTGTGATACTGAAGAATTTAACTCCATTTGCATTCTTGGGTTATCTTGGGTTGTAGCAAAAGTCTCTCTAATTTAGCAAGGACAGACTAGCATCTTCAAAATTTAAAATACAAGAATTTATTCTTAAGTTTAAAGGAAAAGTTTTCTCTATAGTGTTTTCCAAGAGTTTGCTTTCCATATAGCACAGCAATTGCAAAAATCTAGATATCTATTCTAATCCCTGTCTTCCCTTGCTACTCTTTAAACAAAGATCAGTGTTGTTATTTTTCCGAAAAAGAGCTCTTTTAATAGCCACACAGACCTATCTCACAGACTATCTTACAAAGTCTATGGCCCCATAGATCACAAAATATGAGCTCATGTTCTGATGAATTGTCAATTGTTTGCAAAGAGTTTGTAGGCAACATGACTTTGGAAAGGAATTTGGAGCAACTATTTTTGCTGCCATTATTCATCCATTTCTTTTCCCCCCAAATAGTCTCTTTTCAGTTCCAAGGCATGTACAGACTAGAAATAGCATCAGCCCTGGGGGATTTTCCTTTACCAATCCCTTGGACATTCATTTCCTAATTTAGGGTGTCTGTTCTCAGCTTTTCAGAATAGCGTCTCCTTCCCTTGCTCCATCCTGCATGGACAACAGGGACAGGCTGCCTCGGGAGAGAAATATTCTCAATTGGGCCAAACAAAGTCAGAACAACCTCACTGCTTGTCTCCCAGCCAGCAGATGTAGCTGGACATGAATTTTATTGATGGGAGTAGATGGTACAAGATTTCCTGGTTTATCCTTAATAGTCACTAGAGGGCAAAGCAGGTCTCCATAAAGCAAATCTGCAACCCACAAGGGAGGCTCCCTGGCTCCTGCCTTTGTCTTATGAGACTCTGGTGTGGTTCTGTCTGCATGACAGAGCTGGACAGTCCCAGCATGACTACTAACTTACCTGGCTTGGGACATACTCAAGTTTGCCCAGAGACTGCAATTCTCACATGTTTCTGGGTTTGGACACAGTGTTGGCATCTGTGATAATGTTCTGCACATATAAAAGCATCTTTCAAGGTCAAGGTCCTTGTGGTGCAGCATCCATCCAGTCTTGCATCTTGCTACTAGGAGATGCCAAGGGTAAAATCCATTGAGCTGTTTTCCCTAGAATGTCCTCCCAGCCAACTGTGGCTTGGATAATTCAGGATGCAGAGCTCAGACCTTTGTAGATAACATGCAGTGCATTCTTTAACTTCTGATTGCTTTTTGCATCCCAGTAGCCCTTTGGTATTTACAATGCTCTTGCACTGCAGTCATGGACTTTTCTAGGCATAAAACTAAATTAGTCCAGCTGTGTTGTGTTACCTGTGTTGTGTGAAAAAACCACCTCCTTTGGTCTCTCTTGAACATGCTGCCTCATTGCTTCACACCATGTCTCCCCCAAGCTGGTATCAGATGCAGAAAGCTGCAGCCACCTTTTCATCCTCAGCAAGCCCATTGTGAATTAAAGTAGCTGTGCCATGTTCTCACCTATTATTTTTCTCTTCTGGGGTGAAAATTCCTAATGTATGCAGTGGTTTGGACATTGATTAAGTCATTCATCTTGCATGGCAGATCAGAAACCACCCCTGGAAATCAGTGTGAAGCTAACCAGGGAAAATTTGACTGAGAGCATAAGAAGACCTTGGGAGAGCAAAACATAGAGATGACAACTCCAGGGCAACAAAACAGTTTTCTTGGCATGGCTGCAGCCTCAACATGTGAAAACCCACCTAAGCCAGGATAACAAGAGGTGCCAATGAAGCCTGAAGTATCTCATGTGTAGGAGTTAAAATCTGTTGACATTATTCCAAAAGTAAACTGTTTTCATGTTAGTGTGCACTAAAAGGCCTTTGGAGAATGTTTATGCAGCAAGAAGCCCTGACTCTCTAAACATGAGATTTATGCTGCTGAACTTCATGATTCTCAGCATCTTGATGAATATTAAGCCTTCTGAATTAAATCAGATATGTTTCAAAAATAAATGTTGGGCTTCCAGACCTGCTGCCTGGAACATACTTCAATCCAAAGTGTTCCAAATTTGAGTGAAACACTTAAAAACACCTTCCACTGTTCTCATGGACCTGAATCCCATTTTTTAACCAATTCAGATGGAAGCTTTTGAGTACTAAAATTGAAATTCATGTCTGCAGTCACAGTACTCTGCCAATTACTAAGTCTTTCTCATGTGGAGAGTGGAGGTTGCAGTGGGCCAGCCTACATGGCAGAGAGAGTTGGGGTGATAGCACCTGGTGCCACAGAGGTGGATTGAGCCCCACATGGAAAAAGCCAGCCCTGAGCTGACAAGGGATTCCATATGAGCGGCAGGGTTTCCTTTCCAGAGTGCCAGCCTGTTTTTTGCTGTGCAGAGAGGCTTTTCAGTCCATAGATGTGATGGCAAAGCTCATGAACAGCACCCCAGGTGAGTCACTGTTCCCAACTCTGAGCCAAAATCAACAAAGCCTGTGCTCGGGCTTGGCAGTTGGAAAATGATAATTGCTTTTTTGAGTTGTGGACATGGAGCCATTTAGCTGAGATCTTCTATTACTCTGAAATGAGCAGAGAGGATGTAATGGTCAGGGAGGTCTATGACAATCCAAAGGAGGTTGGAAAAGCCAGGACTTTCCAGTCAACAGGATTCCAGATTTGCTCCAGTGGGCACCAAGCTCCAGGTGATGCTCTCAGCAGAGACTGGTGAACTGGTGGTGAGCAGCACATGTGATCCAGCGCATGCAGAAGCTGCTGAGCCACTGGCTGGAGCTTTTGGGAAAGACCAATTCTCCCAGCTCACGCTGAGATTCCCATGAAAGTCAATGGGAGGATGGCTTTTATTTTAATGTATTGATGTTTGACGTTACTGCAGGAAGACAAGGATCTAAGACTCAAGGTTTTTTTTACTTTTACCCATTTAAAGGGGGGCAGCTGAATGCCTAGCCTGGACTTTTTGTGTGCAAAGCAGCCACAGCTCACACTGAGCACAGGGACAATTGTAAGTTCTCATCACTTCTGGAAAATGGGCCATTAAATAGGTCATTAAGTATAGCATTAGCTGCCTCATTTCAGCCATCCAGGCTGAAGAAATTTGGCTGTTGCAAGGCAAACAGAGGCTCAGATTAGTGCTGGGTGCAGACTGGCTGGCCATGCTGTTGTCTCCTGCTGCACAATAGCACAGGCAACCTGGGAGCCTTCAAACAGGTGCCATGAAGTTCACACTGACATTGGATAAACTCCTTTCTCAGGAGAAACTAAACTTTTCCTGAAACTGTGTTTGCAGAACACAGAGGAGACCCACAGCCCCACAGGACCTCTGAAAGTGGCAATCAGAATTTTACACTTTTAGATCATTGATTCACGACTAGTTCAGGTTGGAAGGTCATTCAAACAGTGGCTCTTGGTATCCTGCTGTGGAATGGGGTGACTTTTGTCCCTTTAGGAATCTCTTTGTCCACAGGAGAATGCTCCTGTGAGGTACCCCATGCAAGTGGTCTCCTTTGAGCACAGGGGTGGCCATATCACTTCAGTCCAAAGATCCAGCTCTTCCAACGTGCTGTATCTACTAGTGGATCCATGGATAAACATGTAAGGACTTGGCAAGGACATATTAATCTCTCAAATGCAACTATTTGCAGTTTAAGAGGGGTCAGAGCCAGAGGGAGTTTCTCTGTCTTGAGCAACTCTATACATTTCTATTTCAGGGAGTTTTTCTGTTCTCCTCCTTCTCACACAGACCTGTTGCATTCACACCATCCCTAGACAGGACCAAATCAATCTGAGAATTGAATTGCAGACAGTAGATATGAAGAAGAGTTGGAAACAGCAGGAGAAGGCAAGCCAGCTTTCCTCTGGCTCAATTCCTCCTTGATGCAGCTGTAAGGAGGTCTTTTCCCAACATGCTGAGTCTTTGCCACAGCTTTGGGTTTGCTAAACCAAATTTGTGAAAAATCAGGAACATACAGAAAAAAATCATTAGTGAGGCATTTAGCATGAATGTGAGCAAAATAAGCCAACTGTGGGGCTCTGGGATGACCCCACCCAAACCTGCACGTGTTCCATAGGTCCCGGAAACAAATGTGAAGGCTCAAATAGCATCATTGTGCTACAGTGAACTCTCTTTTTTGAAACATTTAATGATAAATGTTTAAACAGCTGCCCTCGTAGGATTCAGGGAAGGAGAGAAGTAAGGTATTGTCTTGTATTAAAGCCACAACTGGACTTTGGCCAGGACTGAGGAATTTGTAGGTGACATGAGTATATTTTTCATGCATTTTGCTGAATCCCCTGCATGGCGTAACTTTCTCCGTGGGAGACTTAGCCAAACAGTCTGAAGAAAAGAAAGAAATGTGGACAAACCAGCTTCTGTGATTTATTGCCTCAAAGCCATTCAGTAGAGATTGTCCCAGCTGGTCATAAGCTGGGTACTTATTTCCTACTTCAGTGGAGGGGAAGAAGGGTACTGGATGCACATTTTGCCCAGATAGAGATCTCTATTCTTTAATTTACCTCACACACTTAGGACAAATGAATAGTAGTGTCGATCTGATCTCATGCTTAATTTCTTGTTTATATATTTATTTATTTTCTCAGTCCCCTTGCCCCCCCGCCTTTTTTTTTCCCCACTCCCTTCAAGATGGGAAGTTTTTAACACTAGCTTTATATGTCACTGGAGAGTTGATAAAACACATAAATTAATAACTTTAGTAACCACAATACCTCATCTGGTGCCATCCCAGAGAATATAAATACTTGAGGACTATTAACTGTGTTTTCCTTCCCAAATATCAGCTGAGATTACAGATCCATTGATTAAGACCACTGTGAAGCCCTGAGTACGTGTCTGCATTAGTGTTTCTGTTCAGATTAGGAGTTCTCTGTAAAAGTAGTTTGGTTTGCATTGTGGTGCCATCTTAAGGATGCTTGAATTACTGTCCCTTTGAAAGAAACTTGTCTGGAATATGTGGTTCCCATATCCATTCCAGGCACCACTGGGAACCAGACTGTGGATGGCAAGAATTTAAAAAAAAACCAATCAGCAAAGCCTCAAGCTATAAAGCCATGAAATGCATTTACTATGGATGTCAAGTCCTCAGCAAAAATATTCCTGGTCCTTGGCTCTGCTCCTCTTAGTTCAACCTATTTGGTAATGCAAGTGTAGTCTTAGAAAATGCACAGGTGATGCTCAGTGAATTTGAAGGCTTCATGGCTAAGCACTTCCAGCATAACCATAAAGTTAATGTACAAAACTAAATTAGTCCAGCTGTGTTGTGTTACCTGTCTGCCTGCCTGCAAGTTCTGTGAAATGCAACTTTTTCTGTTGTCACAGGTAGGAATTGTTCAAAATATCAATGTTCTTTTTTTCTTTCCATATAGATAAAATTCTTATTTCTACAGTACAGTAAATTGTTGGGGCTGGGAAACCCTCATTGGAAAGGGAGCAAATCTGTGATTCTTCTGATGGACCTGTATGTGCTATGGGACTTCAAGAGCAGCTCTGAATCATACAAAATTCCATGCCACAACATTTTCCATATGTCTAGAAACCTGTTTATCATCAAGGTATCCATTTTCTGGGGTGTGATCCTTCCCACCCACAGCACCAGCATCCCAGCACTGATGATGGTTAATTCTTCAGCCTTGGGGACAAAGATCCACTGAGCATCACACAGGTGCAAATGCCCACATCCCATCACCTCCCACAACCTTCCTCTCTGCTGCCCCTTCAGACGACTTTAATTAAATCCCTCATTGATCACAGCCTCATAAGGTGCAATAACTTCAGTGTTGGAGGGGCAGAGGGTGCAGCATGGGGGAGGCTGCACTGGTGGAAGTGGGATTAGGTGTTGCTCACTTGGATGCCTGTGCAGTCACTCTCTCACCTGACTGCACACTTCGGGTTTTTTCTGGTGACAAAGAAATGAAATCAACTCAACTGAGACTGATTCTTTTTAGAGGGAAGGAACGGGAAGCGAGATAGTCTGACACACACACCTGATCCTCAGAAAGCTGCTGTGCAGGCAGGTGGATGGGCAAGCAAGGTGTCCTGCTCCAAACTGAGTCAGAGGATGTGGAGGGCAAAAAGCAGAGTCTACTTCTGCCACCTCACTATTCCCAAGGATTAAACACCTCCCAGAAGTGAGCTGCTGGGTAATTTTGTTCAAGTATTGGTAAGATCTCTGAGCTTGCAGTGGCAGATTGTGAAAGGTTTATTTGTTTGTTCCCTGGGGATTTCCATAAAACAACTGAAAGCAAGTTTCTTTATCTTTCTCTCTGTCACAGACACTTGCACACAGGTGCTAACACTCCCACCTGCTGATACCCACATTCAAGGAATAAGAGACAATGACTTTACCTGCAATTTTCTTACCCCTAAGCAATGCAGTTACCATGAATATTTAGAAGGAGGTTCATGATGGTTCTGTAAGTCAGGACCAGATTTGTTGTCTAGGTCTGCAATATGTTTTTTTATTATAAATATTTTTTAATTGGAATAAAAAGGGGGTTATGTAAACATCAGCAGTGCTTTTGCCAAACACCCCTTTGGCTGAAAGATTGCTCTCTATTAAGATGTGTTACTACTTCAACAACCCAAGAGTTTAAACATTCTTTTTGCAGGGCTTTTAAGGAAATTGTGAACAATTAAAATGTAAAGGATTAACAACCCAAACAAAATTATAACCTATTGAATTTACTTTGTTCTATTAATTTTTACCTCTGTGAGGCCTCATACACTGAAGTGTTGTGTCATCAGCACCCAAGACACTCATTTATGTGTTTTTTTTTTTTTTTAAATGTGTTACACCCTCTCTGGTGTAATCTGCAGGGGTCAATGCATGTAACTGCAGTTGCCCTTTAGTAGATATCTGAATTTGGGGTTGTATCCTTTTCCAGACTTTCGCGGTAGAAGCCTTGTCCTCTTCTTGGCCACTGTTTTACCAGGCCTTTGTGGACACAGATTTCATGGAAAGAAAACTGATACAGAGAGAATTAATCAGCCAACTGTCCTTACAGACATGAGATCTGCATGTGGAAAATTCTTACAAACACAGACTTTGAAACTCAATGTAGGGCTTTGGGATTTAAGGGCATGTTTGAACTTAGCAAAAATAAGCGACTCAGTGAATATGAATAGTCACAGCCTCCGTGTTTGCAGCTTATGTATCACTTCTGCAAACACAGTGGCTTATAATTGACTGAAAGGAGAAATACATCTTGCAACACCCACCAGCTTCTGCAGCCTGGGTGATTTCCCACCTGAGCACCTCACTGGTCTATTTTTATCCTATGAAGAGGTTACAGCATCTTGCTGGCCATGATTTCCTTTACCTAACAGGTGCTGGTCGTACTTTATTTTGCAAATGAGGCATTTTGTGAACTATCATGAGAGTTAAGAATTACTAGAGCTGAGGAGGTGGGGGTGAAATGGAAAGAAAGGGAAGGAGGGCAAAGAATGACTTTGCAGACAAATCCTCCACACAATTGAATCTTTGTTGGCACAGAAAAATCCCCACACATCAGAAAAGTCATGCTTCAGTTCTCTGCTGTTGCATTATCTTCTTTCTTTTCTTTTGCTACTTCAAAATACCTACAAGTATGCTGTCCTCCTTGAAGCCAGCTCCTTGAAAATGAAGTGTACATTTCAAAGACTGTGTACAGTATAACTCTTTGTGTTTGGCCTGGAGAAATATTTGTTGGGTGCAAAGGAAAAAAGGAATGTAGGTAGTTGGTAGTAAGCAAATGTTCCTCCAATACCTGCTCAAAATACGTTGAATCTAAGGACAGGTCTTGGCCATGCCGGACAGAAGTTGCATCTTGTGATGTTAGAAGAGAGTTGGAGCTCTTGACAGGGAGTTGCGAAATTGAACACTCCCAAAATCTGTGAGGCACACATCCAGAGAGGGATGCCACACTTGATAGGGTGGCAATGCCCATGTGGAGATGACAGCAAGGACTGCTTGCCTGAGCTTCTGTCTCCAGTCCAGGGCAGGGTCCCGAGCTCCTATGGCACACCTGTGCTGCTGCCAGGGGTGCCATGAGCTGGCTTGAAGAGTGCTACATCCACAGTGGAGCAGCAGTGAAAATATCTCAGCTTGTCTGGCATAGAGCCACTAGAGCAGCGATAATGGAGGAGTCCAGGACACTCTTAACTTCCCAATTGTTTTGTTTTCAGATAAAAGCAAAACATTCTCCATCATTTCCCTGAAGTGGGGCCATAAAGAGAACATCTTTAACATCAGTGATGGCTAAAATTGGATGAGGTTGTTCCTGGCAATCAATTCAGCCACGTTAGGCACTGCTGCTGTCAAGTGCACTGTATTGGTATTTAATTTCCTGTAATCCACAATTAACTGCCATTTCCCATTCAACTTCTTAGTGGCCATACAGGAGAGTTATATGGGGAATGAGTGGGAACAACTATTCCATCTTCCCTTAAGTCCAATAGGGGAAATCCCTTCTCTGGCCCCCAAAGAGGGATTTTACATTAGTTACCTTTGAAGGAGATAGAGTGGGGGTGGCAGCTTGCAGCAGGTGAACTGATGAAAAATTCAAAGCAAAAGTTCATTGCCTGCCCTTATCATCAGTCCAAGACCTGCCCTTTAAGATGTGCAAGCCAAGCCACTTCATTACCTCCAAACTTCTTTGAGCCAGAAAAATATTGGAAGAAGGTGTACAGATTGGGACCCAGGGCCCAGAGGGAAAATTGAAGACTGCTCAAATACTGCTGCCAGTTTGTGTTACAAGTTGCTCTGTAACACCCACTGAAGTTACCACTGGTGAAAGAATGAGAGGGGGTTTTTAATTCCAAACTTGACAATTTGATAGTAAATACCACCCCCACCAACGTTTGGGGTTTTTTTGGGGTTTGTTTGTTTGTTTGTTTGTTTGTTTGTTTGTTTGTGTTTTTGGTTTTTGTTTTGTTTTTGTTTATGTACACATAACCCCAAAGCTTCTAAAACAGGACTTCTGGTGATCTGGCAGGAGAAATAATGGTGAATTCACCCCCCCCAGGTGATATGTTCCACCTGCTCTACATTCCCCAGGCAAACCAGGGAGGACAACTGATTTGGATCACCCTTTGTTTGCTGAGCATGTACAGATGAGACGATTAGCTCAAATAAGTGGGTAGGACTCCACTTTCTTAGCATATATTTGTTCTGTCCTCATTTCTTTTTCTTTGAACTCAGGTGCCAAAGCACGTTGCCACAATGAATATATGAAGACCTCGGAAAATTAGAATTAAATATGTATTTTTGTAAGTTGAGACATCATAGAAAAGGGAACTCTAAATCTAGTGTAAATAGCTATCAACATACTTCTGTTTGTTTTTCAGTCCAATTGTCTAAGTGTGCTATTCCTCATGTTTTAAAATAATACTTGAGCTGAGCTGATGTCAGGCTGCATCTCTTTTCTCTCAGGATTCCTAAGCAGCACGTACTCAGCCAAGGAGAACAGGATGGGCACTTGGGTCTGATGTCCAAAGCTTCCACTCACCACCCACTCAGCACTTCATGGCTGGGCCAGGGGTTAAATGCATCAGGATTTTGTGTCTTGCTTGGGCACTGAACGGAGCAACAGAAAAGCTTTGCCATGCTTTTGTGTTTTATTTTGTTTTCCTTTTTGTCATAATTCTCTGTGAGTTAGCAATTCCCTGGGCATATTTTGGAGTTAGCTTAATAAATGTGGGGTTGCTTGAGCCAGGACTTGAATTCTTTCATCTACATTCAGAGAAACTGGAAGACTTTTCCTAAGTTTGTTTGAACTTAAAAGTTCAATTTTATGCATGCAGAAGTGGTACCTCAATGCTTGAAATAATTTCCAGGGAATGATGATTTCTCACAGATTGTTTGACTTTCATCATCAAACAGTCAAAAAGTTACTCAGTTTTTGACTGATTTTGGCCTGAAGCTGTCCCACAGCAGAACTGAATATTCCAGGACAAGTCATGATTTCAGCATGTTTTGAATTCCAGACTAAAAACAAGTGTGGCTTCTGTTGAATGGAGTAAAAAAACAATTATTATTTAATTTTGAAAGACAATTGGGAAATAAAAATTAAAATGTTGAATGTAAAATTCTTCAATAGTTTAGAAAAACATCATTCTGTTACTGGCTTCTCTACACTTCTTTTCCATTTAGATGAAAATGATATCTTGGTTGACAAGTAGCTCAGTTAAAAGCTCCCCTCTGGCTGTCTGGCTGTCTTCATGTTCCTCTCCTGTACCAAACATGCTCAGTAGAAGTCACAGGAACAACATCAAAAGCATCATCTTGATCTGTCCAGGCAGAGCCTGTATCCTGGGCTCATGGTCTGAAAGATGCAGCTCCTGGAATCGAAGTGCTCCTTTCTTTGACACCCATTACAAAGGATTTCCAGTTAACACAAGAACAGCAGCTTTCCTGCCCAGGGAGCTCTGAAGTGAAGTATTCCTTGTGTGCTCTCATGGGAAATAGAGGAAGATATGGCCAATGAAATAAAATAAGCCAAGGTAAATCTAATTAAAACTATGTTTTCCATTGCAGAAACAATCAGGTCCAGAAATCAGTGTTATTTGACATCATTGTGGTCAAGAATACCACAAGATATAAGAAGAGTCTTGGAGTTGAGATAAATGTGCATCTATCTCTGCCTGGACACACACACACACACGTATCTCCAGAGATACCCTAAGTCATTCTAAGGTATTTGAACATAATAGTAAGCCTTCTGTCACCCTGTATGTGCCCCAAAGATATTTAACCCTAATCTGTACTAAAGATCTAAGTTTCTATTGAAGTCTAGGAGCCCAGACAGGCTAAAGGACCCTCCTGTTGTCCTGCTATGGAGTGTGCATTATTCCTGCTCAGTTACTGTGGCTGGAGTGCAGCTCTGAGCAGGGGTCTGCTGAGCCAGCCTTGATGCTCTTGGAGATGAAAATGTGCAAGCAAAAACCTGTCCCCACAGAGGCTCATTTTTGGGTGGAGGAGGGCCAGGCTGCCTATACAGGCATTGTGTCCATAAGGCAGCAGGTTCCAGTGGAGTTAGGATACCTGAGACCTGCCAAGGATTGCAGGAGCATGTCCAATTTGCAAGTTTCAAAGCCATTGGGAAGCAGTGAGTCAGTGGAGGGATCTGATAAATTCTTTGTTAGAGGCTTGTTCCAGTTCTAATTAATCACATTCAATAACAATTCAATTAGTGCCATGAGTTAAAAATTACCAAGTTAGCTGCACATACTGAGATGGACACATTCAGGGCTGAGACAAAAATAGTCTGGCAGAAATGAGAGGCATTGAATAAAGCAGTGATCTCCTGGGACATTTCTGGAAATTGTTCATGGCTATTTTCCATGTCCTCATTCTCCAAATGCTTCTGGTATTGCTTTCCTTCTCTGACCTGGCCCTCCACGGCAGATCTCACACACATTTTCTCTTCTAATGGACAAGAGTGGAGAGTACTGGTGTGGGTGGGTGCTGTGATTAGAGAGCAGACTGGAACCTCTCTTAGAAACTCAGTCCCACTCTGCTGAGAGATCTCTGTACATAAAACAAAACAAAAAAGCCCTGGGAAGATTAATACAGACAAAACAACAACAAAAGGAATAAAATTGAATAGGATCCATCTTCCTGTGAGCCAATGCTCCCAGCAGTTCCACTTCCAGCCTTCATGCTGCTGGACACCACACTCGTGTCTACCCAGAGAAATACACTGAACATCACCATCCCTTTGACTTCCCTGATCAGCCATTTCTTCATGTATTAATTTCATGTATTAAAGTGACCCGTGGCACTGCTGACAAAGTGCCATCACAGCCCATAAGCTGCTGCTTCTACACTTGTGTTGGGGCCCTGATTGCACCAAGGGCTCTTCATTGTCCTCACCAGCCTCACCTCCACCCACAGCCCTTGCTCATCAACCCAGGAATCCTATTTAGGCTCAGACTGGGCCACAGAGCTCTCCTTTGAGCTGTGCTGCAGAACTGGAGGGATCTGCAGTTTGGCCATGCACTTTCCTGGCCATGAATCCCACTGATCCAGACTCCAGTGCACAGACTGACTTCTGCCCTGGCTCTGGAAGTGCCTTGCTGCTGTGGATCCACCTGAATCTGACCTGTGGTTTGACTTCAAACCTGCCTCATCACTGTGGATTCTGCAGCAATCTGAACGCTCAGCTGAGCCTGGCTGCTTTCTGTGGCCTGCCTTGCTTGGGTGTTGTGGATAGGCTCCTGCCTGGTGAGGCTCAGTGCTGCCAGTCAGCCCGTGCAAATGCACTGAGCACCTTGAATCCAGGAGATTTCAATGCAGTAGCTGAATTTCCTAAATCAATCAATTTAGCCATGGAATTGTCCAGGCAGTTTTCAATGCAGGTAAGTGCATCAGAGATATATATGCTTTTACTTTGAGGATTTCCTCTATTCTGACAAAAGTGGATTAAGGAATATACTGCTCCTGCACCCCATGCAGACCTTGCTTTGGAGAAGGAGGTGTTGCAGCAGCCTCTTTTCAGCCACTGCCTCCTCCACACAGTCCTTATCTGGGTGCAGTGCAGGAATTTGGCTCTTGACAGGACCCTGCACTGACTGAAGCCAGCCTTGGCACAGGGAGTGCCAGGTCTGTGACCCTTGCAGATGTCAGTAGTAGATGAATAGGCATGACCAATACCCCACAGTATGCCAAGTTGGTAAACTCTTTTTGTCAAGGGCTATCTTTTCAGTGCATATGGAGCACCTGCCTTTGTGTGGTTTTGGTCATGATTCCAGGTGCTGCTGAAATGTAAATACTTACTAGAGTAATATCCAAGCTCCAGCAGCTTTTGTTTTGCTTTTCATAAGCTCACATACCAGAGAGGGCTGGAATTCAGGATTTACCAATAATAGACCCTGCTCTAAAGGGGATGCTGTTGTCACTGGCAGTGTGTAAAGGTGGGTGAGGTATGTTAGCAGATAGACATGGTTACTCTTGGGAATAAATAAGTAGGACTGCTTCTGTGAATGCCTTGGGAAATGTTTAACTGTCCTGCCTGTTGAAAATACTTGAATTTACATAATCCATTAGGTTGAAATGATCTCTCAGATCATCGAGTCCAACCTTTGATCAAACACCATTATGTCAACACCAGTGCTGAGTACAGGGGACACGTTGTCCAAGTTCCTGGCTCTTGAAAGAGCTGTGGGGTTTGAAAAACTAGTTTTTGTTTCAAAATCTATTTTGTCATGTGATTTTAAATGAGTTATTTGAAGGGGGAAAAATTCCTTCAAATCAACCTATTGTGTTTTGAAACAAAACCAGAGCCCTTGCTGTGCAAACAATAGGGGCTGCATTGCCAGCATCTCCCTTGCCTCAGCTGCAACAGACCATGCACTTTATGCTGCTCGACTGGAATCCAAACTGTCGTGTCTGAGTGTTCAGGACAAGCTGGTTAAAGTGGTCTGAGATCAGAAAACAAGGCTGAGGGCTGCAGTCCTCCAGGGAGAGGGATGAATACTGGGTTTCAGGGTGTCCTGATGGTTTTGGTAACTGGTAATATCTGAGGGTTGTAGCACTCTTTGGTGTGCTCCTGCAGGCAAGGCTTGCACGGCCATCCCAGGTGATGCCAGTCTTTAACTCAGCATCAAACAGACTAATACCTCAATCTGTCATATTGCTTTGTGAGGGAGCTCATTTTTCATGAGCAGCTCTTTTATCTCTCTCTTTCTTTCCCCATTTTCTTCTATTTCATCTTCCTCTGACTTCTGTTTTAATTTTTCCCTCTGGCCAGCCTGCCTAATCCTTATTTTTTTGCTTGAAAGTCTTTTACTGTCTGAAAGCTGAAATTGTGGAGCATATGGGCACTTAATGCAGGCCACCTGCATGCATCCAGGGACTCTACACAGTCCATGAATTGTCTGCTTGACAGCCTCAGTGTAAAATGTTCTGCAACCACAAACGGCAGATACGAGACAGGCTGCTGCCAAGACGTGGTGGAAACCCTAAATTGTTGTGATTCCTTTCTGTCCTGTAAATGTTGTTTATTTGCATAAATTCAGAGAAGCCTCCTGGATTGCCTCAAAGCTGCAGCTGTTTCACTAAATTAATCTCAACCACCTCAACTGTTCTGTGCTGCAATTTTGCCAGCACCCACTGCAGGCACAGCTGTAGGGCACGGCAATTTGTTTCCATATGTTCTTCACACAGCACATGTAGTAGCATCCAATGGTGCAAAATGTTACTAGTGGGACAGATCCAAAAATTTTAGATCTATTTATTAGGTGCTTGGAGTCTGGTCTTTTCGCGATTTTGTGCACAATTTATGCAGTGGAGCTTCAACCTGCAAACACAATGCAAGCAGCAGATAGTCATAATTATGGTGTTAATAAGTGGTGTTTCATAAGTGGTCTCCTGGCAAGATGTCCAGTGTAGGCTGTTATGCAAGCCATTTCTCCTTTATTAATTGTTGCTAATTATGTTTTCACTGTGAATGATCCATTAACTAGCTTAGCATGGCAGAGTTGAACAAGAAAAAAGTATTACATTTGTTCAGAGAATAAGTAGAAAAAAACATAATTCTTGGCTGGGTGTCTCACTGCTATTTGCTCCCCTCAGATGTGTTCCTTATCACTGTTTATTGCCTTTCAGGACTCATGGGCTGTATGGCTTGTAAAAGGAGCATTCAGGTGATATAATCTGTTCCCTTTCTCTAGTGTAAGTGATTCAAGGTCTAAATTTTTTTTATTCAAAGAAACACAGCTTTTGCTAAGTGTAAAAGCATATTATAATGTTGGCCAAGGTGTGATTTGAATCTTTAACAAGAAACAATGGGATCAATCATCCACTTGGAAGGTGGAGCTGCTTTCAAATAAATCTGAAATAAACCTTTCCTGGAGGTACTCATAAAGGAACTGCTGCAGATTTCTCTTATGACAAGAACTTATTTTATAGAGCTTGGATACAATTAATTATCCAGAAAAGCAGTGGCACTAGTGGCTAAAAACTTTAATTGAAGACTGATGTCTGTATGAACATATACGAGAGACAGGCCTAATCTGATTAGGTTTCAACATCCTAAAAGTATTGTAAAATAGTTACTGAGTAAAACAGACTCTATAAAAAAATATGACTATATGTTTAGGTAGTCCCCATCTTTGTCTACTGAGCAATTTAAATAATTAAAAGGGAACCCAAAGGGAGTATGGATTTGTGAAGATGCTTTTTTTGTAAAGCAAGAATGCACAACATATTGTCCTCAAATCCAAGGCTCAGAGAACAAATGGGTCTTTGAAAATATGTCATGGTAAAAGACCATGAGGAAAAGATCAGGGTGTTAACCAAGCCATTACAAACAAGTGGTGAAAAGAAAGTATCTGCAGTTCAGTTTAGCAACACAACTGGGAAAAGAGCAGCCAGGCTGAGACTACTGAAGACTGTCAGCACTGTCACAGTAGCACATGATGAACAACAAAGGATCTGGAAAATCTGCATAAGCAGCCCCCTACTGCCAGCATGTGCTGATGCTCCACAGGAAGGACTCTCTTGAAACATCTACAGGGAGCACAGGGAAAATGGACAGTGTGAAGAATGTCTGGGAAAGCATGAGCAGAATTCCAGTGCTGTGCTGCTCTGGGGAAGAATTACAGACCCTCCCAGTGCACCTGGAGCAGCTCTGGCACTGTACCACTCCTTGACTCAGGTGCATTTCTGCAAGAGGAGTAGGGAACTTGGTAATTGCAAATACCTACTGCTAGGATGTGTGTGATTTTATTCCTTTATCCTGCTATATTTTATTCCCTTTGATTAAACTTATGTACTTTGCTCTTTTTTTGTTATTCTATTTTAAATTCTCAGTTAACCCTCCAACTTGTTTAACTAAAGCCTAGATAGAGACAGGAGAGGTTAGGGATTGGTCAAAAATTGTCAAAATTCTTATAGGTTCAAGAGGTGTGTCATGTGTAAATGTAAAACTGCTTCTCCATTGGGGTGTCACTCATGGCCACAGGGCAGGTGCTCCCCTACAAGGTTGAAGGCAAGCAGAGGGCATCCAGATTTCTCCTTTGCACTCCACTCTGCAGGGAGAGCTGGAAAAAAAAATGCTCTGTGGACTGACTCTATCTGGAAATCTGGAGGCATGGTTGTGTGTATTTTAAATGGCCTTCCAGTGAAGCAGTTTGGGATGATCCATTCGAGATGGGAAAATACTGGGAAAGGTGATTTTGAGTAGTGCTCTTCCACAATGATGCAGAGAAAACTGTTCTCAGCTAAGACTAAGAATCTTTCACTTGTGCAGGTGATTCCAAAAGCAGGAAGAACTAAGGACATGGGGAGCCACTTCCCATCCAGTTGTCAGATCAATTTGATAGTGATCAATCTCCTTCACATCATCTCCTATCTGTGTCTATTTGGTGAAAAAACATAAACTTCCAGGCTGACTGGGACTGTAACTCTGAACAGTGGGGCAAGAGGTGCACAATCAGACCACTGCAAGATGTGTAGTGCATTTATGCTAAGCCTAATTTGGTCTCTGTATAAGAAATAAATGGTCTGTTATTGCAAGTATTGTTCATTGAATATAGATGTACTAGCCTAGCCCCAAAGATTACAGTTTGCTGGAGGATACTGGTTTGGAAGAGATTAGATTAACTAAAGAGTGATTTTCAAAGGGTATTTTTCCTTTAAGCATGACAAGGGTGTTGAAATGATTGAAAACCATTTTAATGTAACTAGAGTCTGAGAAAGAACTCGGTGGATAAATGCCATTTAAGATAAAGGCTTCAATGAGATTTGCTTTCAGATGTATAATTTTTTCAAAAATCACTTTTTGAGCAGCTGTTCCAGCTGGATGTTGAATCCCAGGTAGCTGCTTTCATACCCTGCCTGCACAGCAGCACATACTGCAGCCAAACCAGGGCTGCACTTGTGCAATTTGTGCATTGCATCTTCCAAGTCTGTGCCCTACACTGTAGCTTGCTTTAGGAAGAGAATTCACTACACTGCTCTGGCCAGAAGATGGCAATGAGACATGAGGTTTTACACTTTATTTTTTTACTCAAGTATTGTACTGTGATGCTCCGAGCCGATCACAGTTTACATGTCAAATCCTTCCAGGCAGGGTTGGTTTTTTGTTTGTTTGTCTGGGTTGTTTTTTTTTTTTTTAATAATTACCTCATAAGCTTCACCTCTATTCAGATGAAGCCACCAGTGGGCTGTGTCTGAGCACATCCAGCAGGAGGGAATGTAAGTGGCAGTTTAAAATCAATTTTAATTTAATTAATTGATCTTTCATATCTGGTTTCCATGGACTGCACAGTGGTTGTAAAGCCCAAAAATGTTTAGCAGCTGTGTTTTAAGGACTTTGGGAAGACCAGATGGCTGAAGATTCACTTGACCACTGGGGCCCAGGTTAGCTACTCCCCTGGGGCTTCAGCTGACAGGTTTTTAACAGTGTAGGGGAGATCTGTTAGAATGTGTTGATTTCTAAAGTAGGAATGTAGTTTTAACACAAGGTTCATTGCCAGAGATTCCTCAGCACCTGTGAAAATGAAGCTGTGTAGTTGCCCTTCAGGAGCTGGAGACACAGGAGAATTATTACTCACCTATTCCAGGGACATGAGGATGTTGTTCCTGGTGTGGCACCTCTGGCTCCATCATGAGATGCATCCCTCAGAGCACTTTGTGCTGCATTTCTTCTGGTTTTACTCTCACCTCTACAAAGACCTTGGTTCTTCATACAAGATAAGAACTTCGTGAAAATCTTCAAAAGATGATGTTTCCCTTTAAACTCTTGCTATTGTTTTTATCATGCTGACTCCTAATATCCACCAGAAGTAGCAGAGCAGAGTTGACAGAAGCAAACTCAGTGGTGGAAGAGGAAATTTCTCTTTTCCTTTAGTATTTCCATGATTGACTGCAAAGCTGAGGACCCAAAAGCAGATGGGTCTTACTACTGGGGAATAACTCAGAATGGAGCAGTTCTTCTGACCTAAGTGAATGATCAGTTATTTCAAACGTCCCCCTCAAACAGAAACAACGACAGTGAAGTGTTTGCAAACTTTGCAGTTTCCTTTCTGATCCCCAGAAGGTGAGATGTGTTTCCAGGAGGAAAATGGACAGCAGGAGAATACTGAAGAGATCAGACTAGAAGAGAAGTAAAGCTACCAAGGGGACAAGGTCAGAAGAGCCAGGCTGACTGCTTGTCTGATTGCCTGATCCATGTTGATTCCCTCAGGTGATCTCTCGAGATAGGAGCTCTTACCCCACCATGTCACAGTCCTGCTGAGGTTGTTTTAGTACACAAACTGACTGTAGCTCCTGGGCCTGCTATTCTGCATCTCCTTTTTGGGGCAGAACAGCATTTGAGGCTCTCCCTGTAGGGTAAGGGAGCTAATCTGTGGTGTGTGTTGTGCACCACGATGGCAATTTAAGTGCAAGTGATTAATTTTAGCTTCCTTGTTTGCTCTCAATTCAGCAGTTACAATGAAGACTCTCCAGTGTCCTCTGCTGTTCTTTAACAACTCAACCAGACCTAGTGTCAACAAGGAAGCAGCTAATCAAAGGCTGCTGGCGTAAATGATCAGACCCAGGCCAGCACAATGAATGCCTCCACAGGTGCCCCATGCCCACTCTGTTTGCCTTTCCTTGGTTTTGCATTAACCTGGCACTGCCATCCTCGTCCCCTGTGGGCTGATGGTCACAACCCTATCATTTTATGGGACTGGAAGTATCTGAGCACACCATTTTCTCTGCTTGTTATCGTTTGCTAGGGCTGAGAGTCAGACTTCTTCAAGGACAGTCTGCAGAGGTTATGTCCCCAGTGGGAAAACTTCATTTAAATAGTCCAAATTGGTTGATTTGTTTCATGGGACACCTTCTGACACCCTAATTCATGCTTGGGGAGGGTTGAGTGCAGTGGTATATGGCAGGATGCAACATGAATGCATTCATTTTCCTGTGTCACTTCATGTTGAATTGTGATTTTTTGGAATTACTCTGTCCCTCAGTGATTGCTCAGTGCTGTGATTGCCGGAGCAGATCTGTGGAGCAATCATTGTTTGTGGTGAAGGCTCAGCCAGCAGAATGATGGATGTGAGGCAGAGGCTGAATATTTGCTGTGATACCTGTGCTGTCTGTCAGAGGCAAGGATGACCATTCATCCCCTCCTGCCTGTTCACAGAATCAGTGGGGGCATGGGGATAACAGCTGGATGTGAAGGTACAATCAGGAGCTGTGTGGTTCAGAGTGAGTGTTCAAGTTTGCCCTTCTGTGCAGACAAGGCTTGTCCCTGATCTTTGACCCTGGCACATTTCAGCTGTGGCTGTATAGTGCTGGGCTCTTACTCTCCTACCCTGTGTAAGACTACAGTGAAGAGGCAATTCTGACCAGGGAATTTCTTTGCCAAGGAGAAGTGAGCAAAACCAGAGACAAGTGCAAAATGCTGCAAATATAGGTTCATTGATTGAAAAGTGCCACAGAAAGGTAAAATACTATCATTTCTGTCTTCGCATTTTCCCTTTTTTTCCCACCATTTTTCTCTAGTTTCTGCTTCTTTACTGTTTATATGCCTCATTCCAGCCTTTCACATGCACATGTATTTTGGTAGGAGGTGCAGAGACTCCACTGGACTGACATGAGTCCCAGTCCAGCAGAGTACTTGCTGAGAAGTCTGCTTGAGGTTGAGTCTGCAAAAGTGAGTCTCAGCTATACAGGACTTGCACAGAAAACCACCATGGATGGATACCTTCTTCAATTTTTTTTGACAGAAGAGAGGTGCCAAGCCATCAAAACCTATTTATACCATGGCAAGTAATAAATCAAGGCTCTGATATTTTAAGCAGTGGGTTGTGTAACATTCATAAAGGAAGAATAGGAGTTCTGCCAGTCATGCTGGTTATTCATCATCTTCTCCATCAGTTTAGCCAGTCTCAGGTATTCGGGTTGTTCCTTCCTTTTTATTTCTTAGTAAGTATTGCTTTATTTTCTAGGGAGCACAGAAACAAGAATAGAGAATGAACATAATGATGACAAATGGTTGCTTTGGCCTTCTCTGGGAAGACTGTGATAACCTTGGTCTGGTCTTTGTGTGCTCCTTCTGCCTTGCCATATGAGTTCACTGAGGTGGCCCTAGACTGGCAGACCTCCAAAGTGGCGTGTGTCTGACATTGTTCAGTGGGAACACTCTGTGCAGACTCAGGCACGCTCCTCTCCTTGGCATCAGAGGGAAGAAAACAAAAGGCCTTGGTTCCATGTTTGTTGGCTTTATCAGCACACATCATTGCCTCCTCCATCTTCCAAAAGCTGTTTCAACCCCAAGACCAGATCATTGGTACTATCTGGCAAATCCCTCTTCACTTGCCAGCCACAGACAGTTGGCTTCCTTGGAGCTGATAAGTAATGCTTCCCTGCTGCAGGCTGGTCATGAGCATGGAGAAACAGTTGAACATCCATAAATCACTGATTATTGTCTCTGTCCACCTTGCTCAGCTTAAGCAGAGTTTTTGTGCAAGACTTATTCTTCCACGGCCTTTGTCTATGGGCAGCTTGATCTTCCAGATGAGAGGGGATGTAATGGACAGCAGAAGATTTTGAGAAGACTTCCAGTTCAATCATAAAATGTATCACAAATATGTTCTATTTCAAAGCCTTTGACACAAAAATGCTTAATTTTCCTTGTCCAGTGGTTTAAAAACAAAAAAAGAAAAGAGAAGGTATAATGTCAGTGCCCAACATCAGCCCTGTTTTCAGCTTAGCTTTAGGGAAAATCAGTCAATCTGTAATGGTAAAAATTGTTATCAGATTTCTCAGGTTACTACGAGGGATGAATTACAGTGGAATTGCAGAATTATGCAGTCCATGATTAGCTAGTGCCTGTTAGAAACTGTCTGAGAGGAGAGGCTTCCAATTGTAGAGTCTTTTTCCTGTGTTGAACCTATTGGTTGGGTGACCAACTGGGAAGTATGAAGCTGGATGTAAGCATCTGGTGCCTCTGATCTGTGTTAATGGGGGATAGCACGAGACAAACTATTATTCCACCCACATTAAACATTAAACATGAAAGAGTTGCATTAAAATGCCCTAGGAGAAAGGGATTACTTGTGTCTTTTTGATCAGTGGGTGGTTCTTCTAGATTTGACACTGGCATGTGTCTGACTTCGTGCACCCAACTATATTTTTGAACAGCAGTAGGAGTTTAATTATCCTTTCAAAAGGGAATGAACAGCCAGCTGGGGTTAATGCAGAAACATCAACAAATTACTCTGCTTTGAGATGCCTGGGGAATAGCTGCCATTTCTGGATTCTGCTCCCAAATGCATTTGGATGAAGGTAGAAAGTGTAAGGATAAAAACGAAAATCCATGTCCTGTTTTATAGGGGAAAAAGGAAAGTGGTGGATTGTGCTCCAGCTAAAGTTGGCTAGTCTAAGGCAGGTGAGTGCTGACAGATTTTTACTTGCACATAGATAGTACATGAAGAGATGACTGATCAGATGTGGATTTAGAATCACTGAAATATTGAAAATCTGAAGGTAGAAAGAGACATACAGAGGTTTTCTGTTCCACATTTCAGCTTAAAGGGGTAACTTAAAAGTTGCTTTGGGTTCCTCAGGGCCTTGTCCAGACACCTGCTGACTATGTCCAAGGATGCACATCAGCTACCTAAATCCTTGCTTTTATTGTGAGGAATTTTGTCTTTATGTAGAAATGTATGTATCCTTAGTTGTTTCTGTGTAGCATAAAGAGAATGGGGAGACATTCCAACATAAATATCTCTGAGGGTTTCCTAAAAGGGACTTGAAACTCTTCCAGAAAGAAAAGAACAATAAGTGAATGTTGATGCTCAGGAGATGAGTTTCAGCTTCAGGGTGAATAAGAATCAAAGGGAAAGATGTCCTTCCCTTATAGCTAAGTTAAAAAAGTGCTTAAGAAACCAAGAAAATTAAAGTAAAGTAATCAAATGCCTCACCATTCAGTGCTGTTTTTCCTCCATGAGCATTACCTAGCTCCTTGCTTGCCTGTCTCTTGGTTTCCTGTTGCCTTAGAGTCAGAGAAGAGAGGTCTTAGGGAAGCACTTGAATTCCATTCTCCACTTCAGGGCCTGCCAGGGAAGGCAATGGGCTTCCAGCTGCCCTGGACAAGGCTGGTTTGCTGACCCCATGGGCTAGTGGCCAGTACATTTTCTTTGTTCCTTGTAGCCTCCGTTGGGATGTAAAGAGAGTGCCAGCCATGGATTTCATTAATTCCACCATCAGTAGGTCTGAATTCATTGCCACTAATACAATGCCTTTTTTCTGTGTGCTGTGCCAGCAGTATTTTTTTTTTGACACCATGTGTGACCTCCTGTTATTTCTCAACAAATGTTGGCAGGCACAGCACAGCTGGCAGAGCAAAGCAGCACAGTGTGTCACAAACTGCTGAGTGCATCCATGCTGAAATGAACAGCCAATTCCAGAGTGCACTGAAAATTAAATCAATAAGAAAGAAAAACATGCCACTATTGCTCCCCTTTACTCCAGCTTTGACTGCTGCTTCCCATTGCAGTTAAGTCTTCTGACTTGGACTCGGGCAATAGCCAGAAAACGGTTATTACAGTTTCAGAGTTATATTTTTATATCTCTTCTATCCTTTTAAAATTTCCCCAGACTTCTGTAAAACAAGTGTTTCTAAACTGTTCACAAACAACTTAGCAATTAATTCCTTTCTCTGAGCTGATATTCAGACTCTGCTTTCTGATTTTACAGGAGACCTTGACCTGTTCAGATAATATATTACAAATAATAATTGTAGTGAATGTTCATTGTTTCCAACAGTGGATAACCCACTTTTCCCATCTTTCTTCTTTGGGGTTCTGTGCCTCTCCCCTGTTGCTATGGAAGATGAGAGCAGGGTGAAGTGTTGCAGTCGGTCACAGGCAGCTTGAGCTTTGCTGGTGACAGAAGTAGCTGCCATGGCTTAAATTGCTCAGGTGCAGGGCAGAGGACTGGGTAGTGTTGCAGAACGTGACTCTTGGGGACACTGGGTCTACTTCTTTATTCATAAATCACTTTCATGTGCTAAGGAGCAGCTCTGCCATCCTGCAGGCAGCCCCAGCCTCTCTGTTTACCTCCCTGCTCAAGCCCCACCAGAGGGCTCAGACCCTGCTGTCAGCCCAGGGCTCAGGCTGCTGGGGGTCACCCAACCCCAAAGCTCTTCAGTTCAGGGTGGTTCATGGATTCAGCCCTGTCCCTCAGGGTGGATAACACACAATCACATCTGGGCTCCTGTCTTCTGACAGGGCTTTATTGAGCAGTTTTATTTTATTATGGTGCATTTAATTTGACCTGTTTTAGGATGACCATGGTAGGAGGCAAGTGTTCATGGGGCAGGTTTCTGCTGGGACACCCTCTGCCCTCTGTCAGAGCCATGTGTATAATTTTGTGTGCTCAGTATGGCACACTGGACTGGAGAGCAGGGGAGTATGTTCCCTGCCAACAGACCTTTTAAGATGGCAAGGCAAAAAGAAATAGCTTCAATACAACTATCCCACAAGCCTGGTTCTTCAGTGGATTGTCATTTTTTTGGCACCGAGGAGAGCATTTTAGGCTGATGAGAAAATGCAATAGACTGATTTACTTGGATGCTTTCAATGTTTCTTTGACTTTAGCCAGGGGAGCCCAAAGGGAGGGTAGAGAAAACCAAAATATAATGCTGCACAAGGCTCGTTTGTATGCACTAGGGCTTGCAGACACTCACTGAACTTGTACCTGCCTGTGGGCCAAGTGGAAAAAGAGGGCAGACAGAGGGAATTTTTGCTCTTGCTCAGATTAACAACCATTGTCATCAGCCCCAGGTGAGGCCATGCAGCTTGGAAAAGTTGAGAAAAGTGTGTGTAGCTTATATCTGCTCTCTCTGCAGTCACCCTGTCTTGCAGAATTTCTGATTGCTGTTGGGCCTCTGGCACATCCTGCTCTTCCTCTCCTTGGGGATGGGTCTGTGGAGCTGGGCCCCTCAGGTGGCACTGATGAGATGAAGTGTCCTGCGAGCAGGAAGATAAATCTTAAATCTAAAAGGATAGAAAAAAACCCTTTTCATATCTTTTCATGATCAAACCTTGCTTTTCTCTCTGCTAAAGAGCCCATTCCAGAGCAAAGCAAAAGGTAAGCAGAGACCCCGTTAGGTGCCCCAGGGCAGTGATATGTTGTCAATAGGAGCATCCCATATCTTTCCAGCAGAAGCATCTCATTCCTACTCTATTTTCTCAAATTGGCTGGTCTCTTGTCTCCTTGATGTCCCTTTAAAAACTGCAGAAGGGGTCTGTAAGCCACTGGGGTGACACTAACTGTTCCTCTGGCTGACGTGTTTTGATGGCAGAGGATGGGACAGGCAGAAATGAGGACGTGAGGATAAACAAGTTCTGACAAACAAGCAGTGGTATTGGTGGCTCTTGGAAATGAGGAAGTGTGACCCATCCTTGTGGCCCCAGGGCTGGCACCAAACCATAGAGAGAAACAGAAACCCACAGAGAGAGAATTGCAGTGGCAGTTCACAGGAGAATGATGACAGTGACTCAGTCCCTGGTGGCTGCTGCTGCAGCTGAGCATGAGCCCATGCATTTGCAGTTGTAATTCTCATAGAAAAAGTCAAGGCCTTGGAGACTTTAAACTTGCAGTGCATTGAGGGAACTCATGTCCCTGTTGTGATGGGGACCCCAGTGTTGCATCTGTGTGTGAATCTCTGGAGCAGTGACACAGCATGGCTCTTTCTCATGTGGCAGCTCCAGGACCTTCATTATAGCACAGAAACCTGGATCAGCCCTTGGATAAGGGCTCGCTGTTCCCTCATGCTGCTGCCTCTAATTATACTCAGTCCTCTCTGATTAAATGAGACCAGAATTTACTGGCTACTCCTTTTCTTTGCTGCCTGTGTCGTTAATATCCAGGGGCCCAAACTCAAGAGCATCTGCTTTTGCTGCCCTTTATGTTTCCGGTCACATCTTCTGGAGAACTAGTCTAAAGCTTCAGTGTTGGCAACTTCTCCCTTCTTGAATGTTACAGTAAAAATATCTGGAAGTGCTTCAGGTTTCTGGAGTTGTGGTACTGCTAGTCTTCCTTCTATGAATTCTGGGTTAAATTAGGACTTGCTTTACAGGAAATTTTAGGTAATGTCTGCCTGTATTCACAGTTCAGTCATTTATTTGGGTGTAGCCCAGTAGTCTGAATAGCATGTGATTTATTGCCACCAGTGAAATGAAACAGAATCACTTGCTCTGATTTATATCCTCTATTGTAGTTAAATATTTACACAGTATCAAGATCTTAGTAATTGAATGGCTTACAGATAGGCAGCAAATGTTTATATACCTCTGGAATGGCCACAGGGCCATTGAGGTAATGATATTTCATTTTGATAAAAAGTCTTTTACTAAGAAGAAACTTAAAGCTCTCTCAGCTCCATTTTATTCTTGGGGTCGGACTTAGTCTTGCTGATTTCAGTGGGTTACTGCAATTCTTACAGGCTGTAAAAGTGACACAGTTCAGAAAACCACTTTTGTTGAAATGAAGCTGTTGTAGTGGAGGAACACGGCATCTTTCCCCCAGCAGTGTTGTTGATTTCTTCAGGTAAGAAGGCAAGAAAAATGACCAGGCTAATATCACTCTCTGAAGGAAGCTGAAGCTGGCAGGTTTGAACAATACCTACCAGTATTAAGTCAGTGTTTCTCCATTCACTTGCAGAAATGTATCACTACATATTTCATGACCTATAGGTAAACAAAATTACCCCTGTTTCCTGAAGCAAGAAGTGATCCCGTCATTCCTACTTGTTCTGTTTGATTCTGTCTCCAAGTGAGGGAACTGGAATTCAAAGCAGGTGCAACAATTACAGCTGAGTTTGAATATTGGTGAACTGATCTTTGCTTTACAGTAATATTCAGATCTTGGGAATGAGCTGACCTGGATTACACTGTTGGTGAAGAAGACTTGGACAAGAATGTGTATTTCTTAGAAAGAGGAGTTGCTTGTGTCTTGGAACTGTGTGGTTTTATAACCAAAAATGTGTCAACTTTTCTTAAAACCAGAATCTCCATAGAGGCTTTCCATCAGCATAGATTTTCCTTTTTTTCATCATTTTTTGACATTGTCAGATAATTTTGAGCTCCTGGATTTCAAATTGGACTAGATGAGCAAAAGGTAGGAGAGCAGCAGAAAGGTAGTTATTACTATATTCTGTCTCTTGATTACTGAAAATCATTTTAGCAGCTGTCTTTCATATAATTCCAGAGTGGATATTGGAGAAAAAACCAGAAACAATCAATGTATATTTTAGGTCTTACTTGTAAGTGTAATTTGGAAAAACCTTTTAGAATGTGGGAGGGTGTTTGGGATCCTAGTCTGGGGGAAGAAGAACAAAATTTGCTAGTGTGATTAACATTTGTGATATAATTTCCTATATAATGGAGACCATATTCCTACCTAGATAGTCTAAATAATCCTATAACATAGAGTGATGATTATTTTAATTCTGTAGTAATGAATGTTTCTGTAGAATCAAGCTTAATACCTGGAGCTTGATACTCAATCAAACATGCAGTGCTTTGGAGGTTACAAAAGATGCTCTTCTCAAAGGTCACAGGGATTTCTTGGTTTACCTGTCCCAGCTGGGAGGCAATTGATAACGTCTTTATTCTGTACCTGGGATAAACTGCAGCTCATAACACTGGCAAAGGGAAGTTTTCCAGCTGACACTTCCTCTACATGCAGTGATATGGAGCAGGATAATCTGAAATTACCCTGCCTGTTACCCAGCTGCCTCACAGCCTGGGCAGAGGAGCCCAGCACTGTTTGTACCTGTCAGGTGTTATGGTTACCAAGGATATAGCCCCGTGAACGTGGTATTTCTCCCTGCTTCCTCGCCCCGAGTTGTGTTGTCAGGCGAAGATTACCTCGAGATCAAAGCAAGCTCATTTTTCTAACCAATGCCATCACGTGTGACAGCGTCCTTCGAGCCCCGGTAGCTGCTGGTAACGGGACAGGGCTGTCGCAGCTGTCGCAGCACGTTTGGCTGGGATATCGCGGGTCTGTCTGGTGGGGACCCTTGCCCGCCCTGATGCTCTCGCACCCCGTGCCCGCAGCGGGGCCGAGCGGCGCGGCGGTTTCAGCACCTTGGCCAGGGCCCGCGGCTGCGGGCGGGTCGTGCCGGAGCCGAGAGCGGCTCGGGGGGCACCGAGACCCCTCAGATGTGCACCGAGACCCCTCAGATGTGCACCGAGACCCCTCAGATGTGCCAGCCTGGGGCCCGCAGCGGGAATAGGCATCGCTCCACACCTCCGGGTGTAACCGCGCTTCTGCAGCCTCGGCTGTGCGGCTGCTGCTTTCTACACAGCTGGGCTCGCGTGGCACATCTGGGGCACTGACAGCACGTGTGCGCTCTCTAATGGGCTGTTAGGTTCCCATTCTGGATAGCTGGAAGCTGGCTTTGATTACATTGTTTGTGCTTCTGAAAGTATCACAAAGCTCCCAGTTTCGGTCCCTGTGTTCTGTGATCACTAACCGGGAATAATGTCATGGTGGAAGATGTTACACATGCAAATATTGTTTAGTAGATGAATATTTAGAGTGATCTTTGACTAATAACAGCTTTGGAGGCAGCAGTTGTTGGGAGTTTCAGCTAACCATACTAGTACCACCGCCACACTTCGAGTGGGATTTTTCTTAAAAAAAATTAGAGAAAATGGAGACCTCAGACCTCCCAGCTCTTCATGCTCATACTGATTTTTATAATCTGTTCCTTTTGAACTATTATTATACTGATTTCCTTGGGCTGCACTGCATTTAAGTATTCAGCCTTGAAATAACTCAGTGATGCACAACTAATGAAGCAGAGGAATGACTGGAGAGATGGCATTTTAGGTGAATCACAGCTCATTCCTCAAATTATTTATAGACTGCTCTCTCTTTATGACAGGATGTCAGCTACCCGGCAACAGGCCAGAGTGTTTATGAATCATCTCATAGACTTAGTTTGGCTTCTAGATGAGGGCAAAAGAGATTAAGGAAGGCTCACTTTGTATATTTTCATAAGCAATAAGCCATCTCCATTCCAATGAAAAATCTCTCTGGTCCCAGCTGGTGCATGGTTACCAATAAACCTGCTCATGATCAGAAGGGAAAGTTAATAACTAACACAGCTTTCCTTTGTTGTCAAGTAGAGCTGAGTAGAGGTTTGAATTTTTTAATCAGGCTTTTCTCTCTCATCTCCAGTCTCTTTATGTGATGCCTCAGTGCCATTTTGAAATTCATCATTTCAGAGTCAAAATCAGGAGTACTCAGAGTACTATAATGAAACAGGTTGTCCTGGATCAGGATGCTCAGCTGCCTAGGAAGGTGTAAGTCTATTAAGTGAGAGAGCCAGATGCTGCAAAAACAACAGACTAAAAGCACAATATTTCCCTCTGTCCTTGCTGTTTGGTAGCATGGCATCCATTCCTGAGTCAAAGCAGTAATGGTTTACTGCAATATGCTGTGCAAGCCCAGGCTGAAATGAGCACACCTGTGGCTGTCAATATAGTTGGATCTGGTATCATAAAAACATGGCATGACCTTGTGTGAACATTTGTGATTAGAGGAAATAAAAGTCCCTTTCAGTCCTCTGGGGGGATATGTAGGTGCCAGGTGGATGCTGTGCTGTGTGAGCAACAGCTGCATGGTTTAATGGGTGCTAAAGAGGGCAGAAAGAATTGCATCAATTGGATGTTAAGTTTTATTAGACATAACTTAGTGACAGTGGTAAAATTGGCATTTACATATAATCATGGCCACTTTAAATCACAAAAATCATGAACATCAACATATTAATTGTTTAATTAACTTCCATTTCTGTTAGTTTACCTTTCTAGAAGCATGGATTTTTTTAAACTATGCAGCTGCGCATGTTACATTCACATAACAAAGCAAACTTCAAATAAAAAAATAAAAAAAATATGTTAATACAAGATGAATATTTGCAGACAAGGAAGTTCACTGCTGCTTAAAGAACCACCCAGGGCCCCATGGCCATTCAAGTCATAGTTCCCTATCTTGGAGTTTTATGGGCCTGGTACTGATCCTTGGCAAGAGGGAACTTCTCAGAGTCTGCAGCAGCAAGAGTTATGTTTTCTTGTTAAATAGCTATGAACTGGTCCAGTGGTGAATTCCAGAGAATCCAAAGCATAGAAACCAAGTGTAAAACCAGAGGCAGTATCAGAACCCAGAACTTTTACCTCCTGGCCCTCGTTTCCAGCTGCCTGTTTTTTGAAATTAGAAATACAGTACCAAGCTGAAACTTGTCTCTGCAATGTCCTGGCTACCTAGTTGTGACGGCTGTGTGAAGAACTGGATTTTGTTTCCACCTTTTGCTTTCATTGTCATTGATCTCTAGCTACCTCTGGGGCATAAGACTGTGTCATGGGCTTCCCTGGGCTTTACCTCAGACATCCCATGAGCAGCAGGGTGGCTTTGAATCTCTTTCCCTCACTGGGAATGGATACAAAAGACCAAACAGGGAGGATCAAGCACAAAACAAGACTGAACACCCATTTCAAAGCTCCATGTAGGCTTTGTACAGGCAAGACCTTCTCCCTCACATCTTTGCAGGCCAAAGAACTGTACCACATTAATGCAGCTTCAGTGCTTCCAGGCCCAAAGAAATCATGGGGACACAGCAGTTTCTATCAACATATCAAACCAGCACTAGCCCAGCCAGTAACTGTCCTCACATCCCACCATGTGACAGTAGTCTGCCATGAGATGTCTTCAGCCTCTTATTCATTTTCCAAATCTATTATACCTGTAGGAAGGCAGGATTGTCAGAGGAACCAGGCTATTTAGAGTGAAGTAAGCTGAGCAATGGCTTTCTTTTGGCAATAGGAGCAATATTTATCTAAAGGAATGGTTTGGTCACTGGGCTGACTTTCTTGCTGTGGGTTGGTATTAGACAAACTCTGTTTCTCCTCTTCTTCATGTAACTCAGGAAATACTGCTTCAAATGGTGGTGTCAGGGTAAAACAAATCACTCTTATTTATTTGCTAAACTGCTTTGGGGATTCTTCTGTTTCCTTTCCAGTGTGTTCCCTCTGCTCCAGTGCCCAGCAGGATCATTACCACAGATAACTTTGCTCACGCAGTTGCCTACACCAGAATTTTAAGTGTTCACATGCAGGTCAGAAGTACCCATCAACTGACAGGAGCAGCACCAGGGGATCCTCTACCCAAATGAACTCCAGTAAAGTCAGGCTCAGAAAAAAATCTCTCCAACAGGAACTCAGCTCCTTCATACAGGCTAAGATTCAGGAACCCACAGGAAAAGAAGAGGATTCATTCAGGTAAATTACTCCCTCACATTCATAATTTATTTGCTATGAGACAAAGGGTCAGTCACCCCTGTACAAAAGGCTGGTAAAGGCTCAAGCATCAGTTTGTTCCTACTGAAACCCTACTTCAAGGCTGTACCAAAGATCTGACATTTTTCTTCTGGCTCTCTGCAAGAGAAGTTCTCACATACAGTGATATAAAAATGTGGAAAGGAAATGTCAGGCAAATGGAAAGTTTTTCTCTCTCTTTAGAGAAAAAAACTTTAAGATTTGTTGGTAGGACAAAAGCATTTATTAGTGCTGCTGTCTCCATAGCACTGAAATTCACATGTAATAGCATTCTATAGTGTTAGAAAACCTAGACAGATGTTTCTCTACTTCTGTTTTACAGCTGCTTTGAGAGATGTGGCATCTACATCTGGGTTGGGTATAATCCTCTGGTCACAGTGTCTTATTCCCAGTTTGCTGTGCATCCTCCACATCATCCATATCAAGGGTTCTCATCATAGACTCAGGTTAAATTCAGGCATTTTCTACACTACCACACACATCAACAAAAACTCCTGTGACAGGAGTATTTTCTTCTATGCTCTCTTATATAGTGGGGCAAGGGGAGAATCATAGAAAAGAAATGCATTGAGAAAAAAATGAGTTGTTTGTAGGATGGGATTTTTCTTCTGCTTTCACTGAAAAGCAGAAAAATGCTACAGAAACAGTGGTCTTGTCTGACCAGTCTTCATCAATCAACCACAGTTTTATGGACTACAGCAAGCCCCCCAAACAAATACTTGTATTTATTTCATTAGCATCATTTGGTTTGGGTTTTTACTGAGTTTTTGTCGTGGTTTTCTTTCACAGTGATTGTTACGTGGGTTTGTGGTGGTATTTTTTTTAGTTTGGTTGGCTTTTTAATCCAGTGAAATAATGCCTACAATCAATGCTTTCAAATTGCTTATTCTGGAAGTCTGCTATAGTTACTTTAAAGTAACTACCCAGAAATACAGTTTGTTTATACAGAAGTCCTTTGGGAAATCATTACTGCTCCTGATGGAGTGTCTCAAATATTGCAATTTTAAGGCACAACAGGCTATTAGGAAATATTTTTATCCTCTAAAAATAGAGGAATATCCAGTTTTCTATAGGAAAATGTGCTACTGGAAGAAAATCCTGAATTTTAGTTATTTTTGCTTAAGCTCTTCCTCAATGTCAGTGGCCCCATTCTGAAAGCAAGTATAACCAAGTCAATCTATTTTGATACTTAGGCATCAAACTACTGTAGAACAGAAGACAAAGGAAACGGAAAACAGTACTGGCGAGCTTCCTTCATATCCACTGACTTCCTATCATTAAATCATTCATATAATTTAGTAGCACTACTAAGAGTCAGGTCCTGTGCAGTGCTAGAGCACTTTCTCTCAGAGTTTTAAAGCACTCTCAAAGTAGTGCTGGTCTTACCCTCAGCCCATCACAGTCTGGCAGACACAGAGAGGCAGGAGCTGACATTGAAGGCTGTGGTTCCCAAAGACCCACTCCAACCACTAAGTGAAAATGCCTCCCCAAATGTAAACTCCCTTTATTGACACACAAAATACCTTTAAAACATATTAGTAAACACATCAGTCTCTTAATCACACATTAGGAAGATTTCCTGCACTTGCCAAATCACTTGTAACTAAGTAGCCTCCAGGCATTAGAAGTAAACCCTGTCTTTATTTTGAGGCATCATCAAAGAATGTGACAGCACCGTGGAACTGCAGGTAGGTCAGCCTTGTGCAGCATCTAAGGCAACCATGGGTACTTGTTATATCCAAGGCAATCTATGTAGCCAAGAGGGACATAAATCACTTAGAAACTGCTGATCCTAGTCCTCCAATCTGTGCCTCCTTTGCTATCTGTGGATACCTGTGAGAGAGGTGTATTCCCAAAGTGGTTTCCAGTTTGGTGCATGTGAAAGTGGTCATTAAAGGTGAAAGCCCTCCAGCCTGGAAACTACCAGTAACAAGGCAGAGCTGATGACAAAAACTCAGGAAACAAGTAAAACCAGGTATCTCAACACAGGCACAAGAGAAAGGAATCCAGTTTGAACATCTGGGGCAGAAAATTGTCCAAGTGCAATCTGGAGTCACATCTGTGAAAATCTGTGAGGGAATGAGGAGTGGGTTAGTGACAGAATAGCATTTCAAGAAGCCCAAAAGGGGTCCTTTCTTCTGCCTGAACCTGTCTGATGCACAAGGTAAAGTGTGACTCCTGCATCCCCCGTGGCTGACCCTTGATCCAGGTGCATCACTCAGCCTGCTTGGGCACCCAGGTGAATCTCCACCCCCCGTCATCGTCCCTGCGCACAAAGGCCTGCCCTTGGTGGAAGCTGTGTGTCCTCACGTTGCGGTGGGGACTCAGGGACGTTGTGAAGGCCACCTCTGTCTTGTTGGGTGACAAACCACCAGTCAAATAAGGCAACCCATAGGCTGGGAGGGAGGGAACACTTGACACTGGTGAGGAGACGCATGGTGCTGGAGAAAATTGGGGAAGGAAGGGAGAATCCTCGCTGCTTGGATGGGTGCTGCTGCTGGCTGGAGGCACATGGCTGCAGCTGAACAATGCTGCTGCTCCTTCCCTGTGCTCATAGTCTACTGCTCCCCCAGGGCTCAGGCAGTATGTGTCTTTTCTGAGGTCTGGGGACAGGGCACTGTAGTTAGCTGAAGCTTCATCAATGGTGTTCACATCTTTTAATCCTAAGGTCTGCAAGACCCAGCTGTCCACAGCAGGGCTGGCTTGCTCTTCACAGGCAGTGAATTCATTGAAGAGGTTCCTTCTGGCTTTGGAAGCATGAGGAGTTTCTTGAGGAACAAAGCAGTGGTCCTCTTTTAATCTCCTCTTGGTACTTTTGAGGATAGCACAGGTTTTTTGCCCATGGGCAGACAGTAGTTTCTATTAAAAAAAAACCAAAACAACAAAGTGGAGACAGAAGATTAAAATTTGAATTTCTAGATACCTGAAAACAACACGTTTCTGACCTCAAATACACAAAATGGTTACTACTTGGTTACTACTGTCCTTACAGAGACACTTTTTTTTATCTTCTGCTTAAACATATGGGTATGACCAACTATTTTGTATTTTTACAGTGTCTGCAACAACCCTGTCCTTGAAAGAGAAGAGTGTGACCATGTCAATAAGACCTGTGCTTTGATGGCATTCCCAACCCTGGGCTCTGTGCCAGCAGCACTTGGCAGGTGAGCAGGGCATGGGGGACAAAGTGGCAGCCTGACAAAGAGGGAGGATGCAAAAGTAACTCATGCTGGGACAGGGGTGATCCCGACCAGGCAGTGTTCAGAGCACTGAGTGGCCCTGCACGCATCAACTCACCTCAGCTGTCATTATCCCAGGACAAGGGCCCTTCAGGCATCCTGGGATGGTCAAAGGAAGGCAAGAATAAACAAGGAAGGTCCCTACCATGTCATGAATTCACTGCTCAGACACCTCCCATGACAGTTCCACACTGGACCCTTCTCCACATGACACAGGGGGTGGCCGTGTCTCCCTGCTGTGCCCAGGGAAGGAGACATTTTCTACTGCCAGGAGCCAGGTCTGGCCATGGGAGGGAGGACATGTCACACCACCAACTCATCAACAGGATGGAAAAGGAAAGTCTCCTGTGTCCTACAGTCTTTTTTACCTTGTGCCCAATCCACAGAGTTGAGCAAATAATCAGTAGTTCAGTTTCATGGGCAAGGCTGGAATAGCAAAAAATGCCTTTAAGCTGACAAGCTATTTTTGTTTAGATGAGAGACAAAGAATCCAAATGTTAAAAAAACAACCCTTCACAGTTTAACATAATGTTTCACCCAACCTGAAGTGTTCAATTTTGTATTTCACCATTAAAAACAACAAAAAAAACCACAGAGACATTCAAAAAGATATATTCAAATTTGAACTTTTTACTGGAAAAAAGCACTAGAGGGAATAATTTTACCTTGATTTAACTTATAATCTTAACTTACTTATAACTAACTAATAAACTTAATTATTCCAGGTGCTACACCATCTCCATAGTGAGAACCTGACAGGATATTATTCCTGGATGAAACTGTTACCTTTGTGAACTTAAATGTGAGTGTGGGTTCTACTGCAAGTTGTCCACACACTTAGATTTTCCATGTATTTTACTGGCCTGTACCTAATCAACCTGTTCCTTCTGCACACATTTTTGTGACAGGTTTGAACACAATACCTTGGCTTTTTCTTCTAAACACTTAATCAGGGCAGAATTCAGGTATTGTCGGAGGTTATTATTTTCTTCATGTAACCTAGCAAGTTCCTCTTCCTTCTGAAGCAAAGTATCTTGAAGCTGTGGAATAGAGATACTGATGAATAGGTGTTGACTCTGTAACCTAATAGCAATTGCCCTCTGGTACAAGCTGCTTGGATTTGATGATCTGGGTGTTGCTTTGTGAGCTCAACCCACTCCCTCCAGGCTCTTGTCCCTATAAATCTAAGTGGCATGACTGTTCAGTTTTCACTTTTGACTTCCTTTAATCTTTAAGTGAGTGCTTGAGAAGATTACTCTGAAAAAACCCACAACCACAGAATAATAATAGAAAAGAATTACAGGTAGCCCTGTGAGCAGCCAGAAATGGTCACGGGCATGACAGCAGCTTCAGGATCTCCTCTTGAGCTGCAGCAAACATCCCTTTGCACCCCTCCTTCCCATTTATAGCTGGCTGGTGCAAAAAAGGAGGAGGAGTTGCAAACTAATGATTTATGGGGGTAGAGTACAGAAGGAAAATGCATTTGCCATTCTTTATGATACAGCAGCACTCAGTGATCTCCTCAGTTGTGGACCCTACTGTGCCATGGTACATACACAGAGTTGAGATAATCCCTGGTCTCAAAAGCTGAACAGGAATGACAGACACCTAACACTTTTCCATGGGAAATCTAAATGTTTACAGATAGATTTTTGGCTCCTGATCATAGCTCTGGAGACTTCTTTACGAGGACAAAGAATCTTCTGCCAAGGACTACAGGCATCTGCTGAGCACAGGCTCAGTCAGGAACAGACTTAAATGATAGAGGCAGAGCCAAAGAAAGAAGTACACTGACATTTTGAACTATAGTTTGATTCCAGGGACCTTTAAGTTAATATCTGAATTTTCACTGACTTCACTGTGTCAAAACATCACTTCAAGTACTCAATCAGAATCACCATCTGGAGTTCCTTCATCTAAGACAGTTCAGAGTTTCTCCTGTCTCTTGTTGGGATTTACAAAAAAAATGAAAGGTAAGTGAAAATAAAGTAACAAGGAAAACGTATTGGTCAAAATGATTGATCTTCCATGTAATTCGGCAATTCTGGTGGAATCATTTACCATGAAGTTAAACCTGGCGGAATCAGGAGGATACACACTATCTATTTTTAGCCAATAGCATCATCAGAGCATGAGGGACCCCATGTTCATGCCCCTGGTTTTCTTTGGTGCCAAGGCTGCTGCTGCAATATGATGTAAGAGGGGAGGAATGGCTAGGGAACCCCACCACAGCTGGTCCAACTTCACAGGGCAATATGAAGGAAACAAATACTTCACGTAAGGAACAACAGTTTTGTGTCACTTTCAGCATCCGTGCTAGTGACAGGGAGACATGCCATAAGCCAACCCAGAAGGTGCCATACGTGACATAAAGTTCGGGAACCTCGTGGGGTGAACCTGGATGTGCTGGGGGACGAGGAGTCTTTACCTGTTTGTTTCTGTAGAGCTGGGAGGACAGCTGGTCTCCCTGCCACGCCGCGTCCTGTGCACCGAGCTGCGGGCTGCAGAGCTGGCCTGCGGACCNCAGCCCCGCCGCCCCTGCCGGGCACCGCCGGCCCCCGAGGCAGCGCCCAGCCCTGACCCGGTGCCCGCTCCCCGTTTTCCCGGTGGCACCGCTCCGTGCGCCAAGCGCGGGCAGTGCTGCCCCGCCAGCCCCCGCAGCACTGGGGCTCCGAGCACAGCTGTGCCGGGGAGGCGGCTCAGTTTCCTGCAAACCCTTGGGAAATGCTACGGTCCTGAGGGGGTTTAGGGTGAAGGGAGGTTCCATGTTGTCCTTGGCCACCATGGGTGTTCGACTCAGCTCTAAAGCAGCAGCGTAGAGCCAGCAGAGTCACCTCCTGGCTGCTCGCACTCTCTTCTGCCCCTGCAGTTCTGCAGGAGTCCCAGACCGCAAAGCCTGGGGTTGTCTCTGGAATCACCCTTTCTCTCTCCTCCAAATAAGCCTCATCTGCAGCAACTCTAAATCTCTGCAAGGAAGGGAACGGCAGAGCTTGGAGCCTCAGTCAGGGGGTCTGCCCAGCCATGGGAAGGCAGAGCAGCAGAGACTGCACTGGCAGGTAGAGCAGAGCCCTCTTTCTCTCCCATCTTAGGGCACGAAATCTATTGCACTCCCCCAAGGGAGAGACCAGCTTCTCCTCCTCTGCCTCGAGGTCGAGAGAAATGCAAAGAGCACTTACCATATTAGTGGCAGAATGAAATGCAGGTCTCGGGAGCACGTTTCTGTTAAAGCCCCAGAGAGGTTTAAATGGCTCTGAAGGAGGGGGAGAGGGGGGAGACCGGGGAGGCGAGTTTAATCTAAAGGAGCTCCCAGTGACGCCTCAGAGCTCTCCTGAAACCCAGCAATCTGATTTGGTGTAAAGCTGTCAAACTTGTGACGTGAATAAACAGCAAACTTGCTGAAATCAAAGTCATTCTGGTCCCACAAATCAACACAAGGAAGGAGGGAAAAGAAAAGGAGGGAGAAGTAAAAAAAAAAAAGCTTCCACACATTTCAGGGCAGCAGTGAACTGGTGCGTCTGAGTTTCACTCCAGGAAATGAATAGGCATCCAGGGAAGCATCCCACATGTTCAGAACAAGGCTGCTGGTGTTGCTGGTGAGTTTTTTGATTTGTTTTGTTTTGGAGCCTTGTTTGCAGTTGTAAAATCCAGCAGGAAGAAACAAGTTTGTCCAACCTGCCTGGCTGATGGAGTGGGTTTTGCCCAGCTTCTCAGAGGTGTGTAGAAGCAAATATGATTCAGAGCACTCCTGCAGACAGTTCTGAGGAAGACAGTGCAGGTGTCAGACCAACAGAGTCTGCAATGACAAGCTCCTGCAAATGTCTCACTATAGGGAGAATGTCTTCTGTCAAGCCCCAGGCTTCCAGAAGATCTCAGGATGTAAATGTGGCAGTGGTAAAAGATTTACTATCATAAAGGATTTACTACCATAACATTGCAAAAACCACAAACAGGTGTGTGAAAGGCAGAGATTGTCTCCATATAGTCACTTCTAATTCATATCAGATTTACATAGCAATCAAAATCCATGGACAAACTTGAGTTTTTCCCGGGGGGGGGGAAAAAAAATCAAACCAAAAATCTTCACTGAGGGTCTGCCTTTGAATAGCATAGGGAATGGTGGGAATAAAGCCAACAGCAGAGCAGTTGTTCCGCCAGGATCCTGCCCCTGCCATGGCAAGGACTGTTCCAGGTGCTATCCTGACCTGTCGGCAGCCAGCAAGGGTGAGGCTTGGCTAAGGGCAGGCCATGCTGGCAAATGGGATAGTCTTTCATTTCTCCCTTGGAGGATGCTCAGTGCTGTTCCCTAACAGCAAGCCTCAGGGGCAATATCTGAGGGACAATCCAGGAGGGCTATTTGCCTTCCACTCTTTTATTACTGGCTATTTTCCTAGGGTTTTGCCCAAGGCAAACTGGCAGCTATACCAAATTAAACCACTGTCATCTCCTGCTTTTGTTTGTTTTTTTGTTTTTGGGTGTTTTTTCCAACATAAGGGTTTTTTTAAAGGCCTCACACTCTGAGCCTACTGTGCCTGGGGTCACCATTTAGCTTTCTTAACCCGCAGCACAGCACATTTGACAACTGCTGTGGCAACCCACTCCCTTCAGATGCCAACCACTCTGCACGGCTGTCATCTGTTGGCTACCAACAACAGGAGCTCTGTGACACACGCTCAACACGCGCCGAGGGTCAGCGCAGCTCCTCGGCCGGGTCTGGTCCCTTTTCGCTCTGCTGAGCTGCCGCAGGGCGCTGTGGCACCGCCGGCCCCTCACACCGGGCACAGCCCAGGCAAGCACCGCTCCTCTGGGGCCCCGCGGGCGGCAGCGCGCTGGGGAATGGCCCGGGGGAGGCGGGTAAAGCCGGGAGAGGGGAAGTGCAGGGGCGGGCAAGCTGGAGAAGCCCTCAGCGCCCGCAATAGCCCCATGCGAGAGGCGAACGCCCCGCGGGTCCCGCCGGGCCCGCTCAGCGCCTCCGGGTCCCGCAGCGCCAGCCTTGGGCCGCCCGAACCGCGGCCATGCTGGGGTTGCCCAGGCTGGCGTCATCAGCCCGCGCGGGGATGGTGGCGGGGGGAGCCGCGGTCTCTCCTGAGGGGTCGGGACCGCCCCGCTCCCGGGGCTCGGACTGTCCCGTTCCCGATGCCCCGAGTGCCCTGCTCCCGGGGTCTGGACTGCCCCGCTCCCGGGGCTCGGACTGTCCCGTTCCCGATGCTCGGACTCGCCCGTTCCCGATGCCCCGAGTG
>VXBB01000372.1:455393-548202 GCA_013399915.1 Illadopsis cleaveri | reverse complement strand
GGGGCCCGGCTCCAGGCAGCGCGGGAGGTGCCTGCCTGGCCCCGGAGGGGGAGAGGCAGGTGCAGAGAAGGCTGCAGTGGGTGAAGAGCAGGGATGCTCTGCGCAGAGGGTGCCCCCCATGCCGCCCCGAGGCACCTCGCTGTCAGGGCAGCAGCAGAGAGAGGAGAGCTGGGTGTCTGAACAGCACATCCGGGGGATAATTAGGGGTTGGTGCAGCTCTGTTATGAGGAGAGACTGAGGGAACGGGGTCTCCCCTTAGGGGAATCTCATTAATGCATACAAATATCTTAAAAGTGGCGTCAAGAGGAAGGTGCCAGAGTCTTTTCAGTGATGCCCTGCGACAGGGTGAGGAACAGTGGCCATAAACTAGAACAAAAAAAAAAACCCTTCACCTCAACATCTGGAAGAACTTTCTATGGAGGGTGGCAGGCACTGGAAGAGCTGCCCAGGGAGGTGTGGGGTCTCTGTCTCTGGAGACATCTCAAACCCACCTGGAGGCCCGTGGCCCCTCCATTGTTGGGTCTGCACGGCTGGTGTGGTGTTGGCGGGGTGCTGACAGTGCTCGGCTTTCTCAGCTCGAGGAATTCAGGTCGACTCACCAAGGTTGATATGCTGGGGAGTGCAAGGTGGTATATGGGTAAAAGACAGCCAAATTAGAGCCCTGCTAGGTTTGGGGAGATACACTTTGGGTTACTGCCAAAGAAAGAAAAATGCTGTTGTAGGAGAGAAACACCTAATTTTGCAAAATGGTGCATGGATGGTCACACATGATGTTGGAAGAGGTTGAAGTAGCAGTAGCAATCACACATTGATATGTGTGTGTAAAACAAAACTAAGTATCAATCATCTGTTAATTTTCCTGTTCATCTGGAGCTCTTACTGCTTATTGCAGTTAATGATGGACCTCTTTAATTGGGAATAAAGTTCTGGGGCAAAATGTTTATCAAGACTAAAATATTGCTTCAGTGGAGATGGGTAAAAGACAGCCAAATTAGATTTCACTTTGAATGTCTTAGCAGCTCTTTTCTGAAGTTCTGTGAGCACACATTTTAGTGTATTGCAGTGTGTTAATTGCTGTATGTTCTTTGTACCCATATTTTCTTTAGTAATTTCTATGATGTTTTTTATTTAAACAACAGTGGTGAAGCTAATCCTTCAGATTAATATTAAAAACAACAACAACNGGTCTGGACTGCCCCGCTCCCGGTGCCCCGACTGCCCCGCTCCCGGGGCCCGGCTCCAGGCAGCTCGGGAGGTGCCTGCCTGGCCCCGGAGGGGGAGAGGCAGGTGCAGAGANTGTGGTGTTGGCGGGGTGCTGACAGTGCTCGGCTTTCTCAGCTCGAGGAATTCAGGTCGACTCACCAAGGTTGATATGCTGGGGAGTGAAAGGTGGTATATGGGTAAAAGACAGCCAAATTAGAGCCCTGCTAGGTTTGGGGAGATACACTTTGGGTTACTGCCAAAGAAAGAAAAATGCTGTTGTAGGAGAGAAACACCTAATTTTGCAAAATGGTGCATGGATGGTCACACATGATGTTGGAAGAGGTTGAAGTCGCAGTAGCAATCACACATTGATATGTGTGTGTAAAACAAAACTAAGTATCAATCATCTGTTAATTTTCCTGTTCATCTGGAGCTCTTACTGCTTATTGCAGTTAATGATGGACCTCTTTAATTGGGAATAAAGTTCTGGGGCAAAATGTTTATCAAGACTACAATATTGCTTCAGTGGAGATTTCACTTTGAATGTCGTAGCAGATTTCACTTTGAATGTCTTAGCAGCTCTTTTCTGAAGTTCTGTGAGCACACATTTTAGTGTATTGCAGTGTGTTAATTGCTGTATGTTCTTTGTACCCATATTTTCTTTAGTAATTTCTATGATGTTTTTTATTTAAACAACAGTGGTGAAGCTAATCCTTCAGATTAATATTAAAAACAACAACAACAACACCCCCAGAAAAAAAACCAAACAAACCAAAACAAACAAAAACCAAACTTTTTTTCTGGTTAACCCCTTTTTTATGTAAAAATGACCTTAAAGTTGCATTTCCATCATAGTGAATGGGCTCTCAGAAGGGATGGTACACAGAAGAAAATAATATTTACAGATAGTTTAATAGGAGTTTTATACCAGGCTTACAACAGTTACAGCATGAGTTACTTTGCATGCTGACACCTGCCCTGGTGTCCAAACCCACCCCAAATCCTCTTTACTTGTCCTGCCATATTACTGCTACAGTGCTTCTTATCCATGTTAAGAGTGGTAAAGTGAATCAGTGACAAAACAGGGGCTCATTTATAACTCATGATATTGGCCTATAGACAGGTACACACAGCTGCCTGGCACTTGCATGAATTTCTGATCATGCTTGTGAACCAAAGGTGGGAGAAATTAAACCTGATGAGACTGATTTGCAAAAATGCTTTTGAAAGGCAATTTATGCAGATACAGGTTCTGGCTGCTTTTCTGATCAGTCTTCCTCCTTGAACGCAGGACTAAAAGGCACTTCCCAAATCCAGTCCCCTGCTGTTGAGACATTCTTAAACTTTTCAATCTCCCTCTTAAAACTAATTAGGTTATTTTCCTTATGTTATTCCCACTGTGAGGCTACACCGTACTCTGAGCTCTGATGGCTGGACACTTTCTAGTTTCCAGGCTGAATGTATTCATAGCAGGTATAATCCCTTTTGTCCTTGTGCCAAACTCTTGCTCTAGTTCAGACACTTCATCTCCCTCTCCAGTGTTTAGCCTTGATGTCTTTGCAAAGTGCTGTCACACAATATCTTTTCCTTTTTCTTTAGGTCAAAGAAGGCAGGTTCTTTTACAATCTTTCTTAACCTTAGGAACACATCTCAGAAAATATTCCAGCTGATATTAACTTGTTACTCAGGTGGATGACCAAAGTTACTCAGGTTGCTGTGTAACACACCATTGTTTAGAGAAAAGCATGAGGAAGTCTTTCTCTTTTATATCTTTCTGGTATATTTTAGGGCAGTCTTTACATTTCTCATCAGTCTCTCACACCAGTTACCAGTCTTGAAATCACTGTCAAGTAGCAGTGAATACACCCATGGGCTTTATTTCATGTAAAATTTCAAGTCAAACTGAGTCTTCAGTGCTGTTGGGCTCCAGCTCTCCCATGCTGATACTTTTTGATACTGTGGCATTTCACAAAAGTTTAGAATAAAGGGGAAAAAATGGCTACAAGATGGAAAAACTGCAAAACACCTTTCTGGGTTTACCTGGAGTTTCTCACAGCAAGAGTGGTGAGTCGGTGACTAGAGGATGGAATTTATCTGAAAAAGTTGAAGGTATTCTACATAGATAATGGCACTTTTTATGTATAGAATATTCTTACAGGTGAAATGTTTAAGGACCATGTTTGAATAGCATCTGTGTCATGTGTTGTGTCCACAAGTGCTCCCCCATCTGCCATCCCCCCTGCTAACAAAAAATCTTGAGTCTCTCCTGTGGATGTAGTTGTTGTTTCAAAAGGAACAGCAGGTCCCTGCTTTGAAGAGACGTCTGTTAGGTAAGCACAGATAACTGCTTGTGAAGATCCAAGCCTAAAAGAGACTTGCTCTTGTGATGCTGGTACTGCTTTTTGCTCTTCAAAGTTTCCCTCCAGTTTTCAATCTGACTTTGTTCATGCACATTTGTGTCTTTAACTTTTTCTGTTTTACCCTGTGTGCCATTTTACGTGTTATAAACAACAATCTGTGCTGTGTTTGTCTGGATTTGTGTAATTGTTTCTCTGTTTTGCCAGCTGTCTGAGAAACAGTCCTCCAAATTGCACTTAATTACACCCATAGGTACAGAAGTGAGTTTTCCCTGAAGTGGAAAGGCAAATGGAAAAAGTGGAAGTTTTATGAACACAGAGTTTACAGAATGGTTGCAGAATGTCATTGAGAGTGAGAGGACAAAAAAATAATGAATTTTATTCTGGGGTTTTCTTTTGAATGTTTTCATTAATTCTACTGGGTATATTGACCTTTTGTCAGAGAAGGACACTAATTGCACTGGTTTAGTATCCTATGGACATGTTCTCTCAGAACTCATCCCAGACTCTATTTATTGCCTGTTTCTTGCCCTTTCCTTTGGCTAGAATTGTATTATAAAAGAACTCTGAGGTCCTCATCTCAGGGCTGGTTTTTGATAAGTTGATGAGTTCTCCGGAAAACTGCAGGTGAGAATTTGTTACTGTTGCCAATCTGATTGTGTATGGAAGAGAAATATGTTCTACTCCTGGGTCTGATGTTGTACAATTTTATAGTAGCACTTAAATGCCTGAAACTTCAGGACATCACCCATTTATGGTATAGGCCTAAGTCAGTCTCTGCATCTTTGTTTCAGTTCCTCATCTATCAGTCAGGACTGGTGTGTCTGCTTAGATTTCACATTTCTGTAATAAAAAATGTCCTCATGTAGCCCTTGGCCAAATGAGTCCCTTTGTTCTTGGCTGAGACCAGTTGGCTCCAGAAGAGCAAATTAATTGGGAACTGATAATTTTTCGAGATGTTTGGGGGTTAATTGGATGGGAGGTTTAATATAAACCATGATGTAGTTATGGAAGCAAAGCCTGTTCTTGGCTGGCATCAGCAGCATACTGCTGCTGTCGATGTCCCTCATTCCAGAGGTTCCCACTGCACTGAGCTGCTGTGCTGCAGCTAAGTAACCTTTACATCACAGAAAGTGATTCAGCAGTGCAAACAAATGCACTGAGGTAGTCCCAGGGTTAAATAACAGATGGCAGAAACAGTTTTTCTTGAGTGTGCTCGGAGTGTTGACCGTCATGGTTTTGGGGAAATTGTTGCCCCTGCGAGAGAAAGACCCGTGTGCTGAAAAGCCATGGTTTTCTCCATGGTGTTTTCTATTGAAGTCAAACTATTTTGCAGGGAGACCTGCCAGAAAAGCTTAGCTCACAGGTTTAGTCCAAATTAGGATGAATTTTCATGGGACCAGATGCAGAGGTGACTGGGACCTCGTGTCTAATCATCCACTGATGTGTGCGTCTGCCTGCTTCTAACCTGGCCCATGAGCTCCTCCTGTGTGAACGGTGCTGCCAGGACCAGTGTACTGGGCTTCACCTATTTAACAGTGCTTTTCCTCTTGGCTGTGGCTCAGGAGTTGGCAGGCTGGCTTCTCTCCATCTTGCTTTGGGTGTAGAGCTGGGCACTTTCCATTCTTGGCCGGCAGTTGGGACGTTTGGCAGAGATTTCTGATCTGAGTAAATATGTGTGAGGGCATCTCTTCATTGCAGAGCTGTATGGCATTGCCTTCCCTAATCAATAATGAAGGAAAGATTCTAGGACGTGTGTAAATGTGTTGGGGGTCAGAAGGTGAAGGATGTTGTTGTCATGAGCTGAGAAAGATGTCAGAGTTTTTGTGCATACTTTTCAAAGGCTGAGTTAAAGCAACAAGTCACTGGGGAGATATCCTAGTAAAACAGCTCTGTCTGTGTACACAAAATTTCCAGCTCCCAGTCCATGCAGGTAGTGTTCGATGAACTGGCGATGAAAAGGAATTAGCTGGCTGGTAATTCATCTAAAAGATTGGCAGAGGATTTTACAGGCTTACACCAGAGCTGGCTGGAGACAATAATCTCTTTTCTCGAAGAATGCCGAGGTCCTGACGCCCAGCTCGTTGGAATGAAACCTGAATGCTTTTTAATTCTCTGTGAGAGATTTTTTTTCTTTCCCCTCTTTGGTTTTTGTTTTTAGGAAGGAACAAAATGTTTCATTGTGATTTTGTCAATTATTTTGATATAATGGATTAAAAGAGTAAATGTCTTCCAAATCCCAAAGCCTTTTAAAAGAATTCCATTCAAAACACATCAGAGCTGTTTTCTTCTCTGAATTTTTGCTGAAATTTGATTTTAACCAAAAGTTTACATACTTCAATGGCAGCATGACTTCCCTTGTAGCAATGATGTGCAGTGGACAATAACTGCAGACAGGATTTTTTTTGGTCCAGTTATATTTTATGCTGTCCTGGAGGAGAAAGGGGTGGGGGGAGGTTTGTATCCATTTGGCAGCCTCATACTGTGCCAAAGCAATGTAAAAAGGCCTGGGAGTGAATAAGAAACACGAGAAGTATTTGGTTTTTAACTGCTCCTGGATGAGAGAGCAGGATTCATCCACGCCTTACTGTAATTTTACAATTCTGTTGCAAACTGTAATAGTACAGCAGGGAAAGAAAGAAGAGGTTAGTATAGTGCAACAGAGCAGGCTGTGGAGTGGAGACGTTCTCCTGGCTCCAGGTTCTTGTGTCTGAGTCTCCTGAAGTGACTGGAAGGAACAGAGACTTAAATGGCAGCTATTGAGCTGGACAGAAGCTCGTGGATTCTATATCATCTCTCCTTTCGCTCTTTTTAGTCAGACAGAAATGAGACCTCTTGCCACCCACAGAAGTTGCAATGACTGGTCTGTCATCCATGGCCAGCACTGAAGCTCAGCAGACTCCTGACATGCACATGGGGACTTTGTTGGCTCTGGTCAATGTTTGCTGAGCTCCTCCTTAGAGCTAGAAAGGTGTGCTGTTGTTTGAGAAATTGCAGCTTCATTTGAACTGAACTAATTTAATCTGGGATTGTCTGCTGTTAGCTGTTGGATGTTGTTTTGCAATTCCACAAATTTTAAGAGAGTTTTATGTTCAGGGACAGGGCTTAGACCTCTCTGTAATCTCCAGCACCCAGGAGATACAAATCTACGAGGAAGAGTCTGGGCAAGCACCCTTGGTGCCTCGGGCACAAGAGAGTGTGGCCCCCTGGAATGAAATACTTCACTGGGAAACTGAAAGACCCTACAGTGCTCCATTCTGGGTTGACTGCTGCCTTGCAAAGTGCCCTTCAATAACTTGCTTTTATCGCTTTGTTTACCCTAAATGTGTGATAAGGAAGATGCCATGTTAGATGTTCTTACTGAGGAATAGCCCTCTGTAATTGCTGTCAGTCTTATTTTCAAAAGTAACACTAATTGTAGACTTTATTCTTTCAAAGATATGGTTTGGTACCATGAATTTGGAGGGTTAGCTTATTGTTGAAAATGTTTTGGTTTTCATGCACTCCAGGACCCTGGGATGTTTTATAGAAGAATGTCGCAGGTGGACACTAGAGGGCTTGCTAGCATCCCTCCCTCCGCTCCCACCCGGGCACAGCGAGGTGGTTCAGCTGAGGCAATCGGGAATCCTTCACTCAGGGTCTTACAGCTGGATTTAAATTTTGAGGACGGGTGAAACTGAGCAGCATGGGGGAAAGGAATTATTTTATGCTGCATTTTCAAAGTTCCATCGGCTCCAGGATGATGATAGCACTTATCTGCCTTATGGCAATAACCTTTATGGGTGCATTTTCAACCAGATGAAAGTAGGCAGTGAGAGCACCACGAGCACAGGCTGTGTTTCAGTTAAATGTCTGGGCAGACAGAACGACCCCAGGATGAGTTAAGTACAGGAATTTCAGTATTTAATTGTGGATGATCAAGTTGCCTGTGTAACTTTGCAGTACAAAGGTGTGAGGTGTGAGGACCATAGGACAGGTAGGCTCTGGTGTTGTGAATTGCTGTCTGGAAGCCTCCAGCACTCTCCGCTGCCCATAGGGAATCTGCCTAAACACCCGTCAGTGTGACAGTTGCCATGTGTTTTCCCAGATGCAGGAATATCTGACCTGTCACAGGACTTTGCTTAAGTTGAACACAGCTCTGTGTGAGTGCACTCACCCCGAGAGCTCAGGGTGTATCCGGCCAGACTCGTCCTGTCACCACTGTTGCCTATTGCTCTGCTTTACCTGCTATTTAGGCTGCAACTTAACAGTGACTGGTTAAAAACAATTGTATCGCTGGGTTCTCCCTTCAGCTTGTGCTAAGAAGCCTTCAGCCACAGAGCCAGGCAATGAGAGGCAGAAAGGCTCTTATTAATTAATGTGCTGCCTACAACCAGCCTTGCAGCAATGGGTTAAGCAGCTCCATCCCTGTAGACGGTCACTCACCAAACTTTTTTTTAGTTGACCTGCTAGGATTTCTCCCTCTCCTCCCTCCCCTTCCTCTTCTCTTTCTCTTTCTTTCTCTTTATTCTTTCCCTCAGGTCTCTTGATTTCATGCTGGCTTTCTAAATTGAGGATAAAGTTAATTCAGTGCACAATGCCACAGCTGGAATGAAATATGGCCAGTTGCCCGTGTGGAGGGGAGGGCTCTGTGCTGCCTGAGGGTGGCTTGTTGCATCTCCTAAGGCCACTACGGGCTGTCACTGATTTATTGATAGTGCTTCTAGCAATAAAGCAAGAAGTTAACTAATTATGAACATATGGTTCAGCTCATGCTTGACTCAGCAGCCACCTTGTTAGCCTGGAGCTGCCTGGGTGTTCAGAAGCAGGAGAGGAGGGAAGTTTTGGATGGAAGGTGTGGTCCAAAGTCCCACTGACAAGCAATGGGAGACTTGATTGATCTTAATCTATTCTTTTTGTTAGGAGGCAGCATGCTGCTGTCAGGAACAGCTTGGTAATAACAGATTTGGGGCCTCTAAGTCCTTGTGGTTATAGCCAGCATGCGACACTCGGTCAGCTCCTTGCATGCTCTGTACTTAATTGGTCTCAATGGTGGGGTCTGAAATGAGACGGTAGTTCAAGGTGCAACACATGCTGTACCTGAAAGTGCAGCCTGGGAGCTGCTGCACAGATGTCAGCTTTTTACCAGTGGGCTTAGCACTGGGGACCCGGAGGGTCCACACAGAAAGGGACGAGGGGCGTCTGAGAGGACCCTGCCGATTTTCAGTGCTTAATATGGAATTAATTAGAGGAAAACTTTAGAGAGAAGGAGTGTGACTGGTAGAGGAACAAGAAGGGAGGTGCAAAGAACTTGTTAGGAAGTTAATCAAGGTGGATTGCAATTTTGCCTGCATTGAGTGGTCAGCATGCACAGTCTGGACACAGGAGAGTCTTTAATGGGAATTGATACCAGCCAGAGGGGGGAGGAGGGTGTCTCTTTCTGTCCATCTGTTGGGCTTTCACAAGTGAATTGGTCTATGCCACAGGATTCAAAGCAGTGTAGTTAGAGACTGGTTTTTTGTGGGCGTACATGGTCTGCAGAAAGAGTGAGCTTATTTCTACCCAAATTTTAAAACTATTTTAGGGTTCTTAGATTTCACTTAACTGCAAATGCTGAGCATAGAAAGAAGACAGTTTTAATAACAAGCATCAAAAAGAACTCCAGGGATTAGTGACTTGACCCAGTCAACAAACTGATCATTTTATGACTACCTAGACAAAGCAAAAGTGGGCAGAGGAGGCTATCTGTGTGATGGGGTGCATTAGCAAGGCCACAATCAGCAGGCTGAGGGAGATGGTGACCTCTACTAGGCATTGGTGAAACTGCATATGAAGTGCTGAATCTGGTTTTGGTCTTCACAATGCAAGAAAGTTGTTGTCAAACTGGAAAATCAAACAGGAGGGCCAATAAGCTGGTCAGGAGGCAGGAGAATGTGAGGGTGAGAGATCTGGGCTTGCTCAGCTTGGAGAAGAGGTCTAAATGAATCTGGTAACAGTCTTATGCTGCTGTGGGGGTGCACAGAGAAGACAGAGACCAACTCAGACATGCACAGTGAAATTCACATTCAAAAGCTGGGAGAAGTTAAATGTCAATTAGATATGAGAGGAAAGGAAAAAAAAAAACCCCAGACATGATAAGCTAGAGAGATCATGACATCAACATTTTGGTGGTTTTTCATAAAAAAACTTGCCTGGGCCAAGTCCTGAGCAGTGTGATCTGAACTTGGAAAGAATTCTTAATTTTCCTATGACCAGGCTGCAGCTGGAGCACAGCCCAGGGCCTGGGACAGAGGCACATGACTCAGATTCTGTTGTGTGCTGCTGTGCTGGCTGGTTTGTGGCTTTGGTGTCACACCACAATGTTCATGGCAATTATCATTGTTGCTTCTATAATGTAATGAATCTGTACACAATAATTTGGAACATAATTCACCCAGATAGAGCAATAGCTTTTCTTAGCAGAGGCTGTCCTTTCAGCTGTGATTAGCTGGTTAGAGCTGAAATTATTTTTTAGGTTAAATAAGTGCCTGTCCCTCATCTATTTCTTGTGAGAGGATGCTGCAGGTGAGTTGAGGACCAGAATGTGAGCAGTCCCTCTGAGATCTCATATTGCTGCTGAAGATGGTTTGAGTTCCCCTGGTTGAGCTGCACTGCTGCAGGTTAGAAGCACTGATGTCACTTGTACTACAGGTACAGGCTATTGACATGTTCATCTCTAGTCAACAGTCTAGAGGAGGTGGAGGGGTAAATTCTCAGGCTATTAAATCTGCTCTTACAGTGTATTTCTGGCCGAAGCCTTGCAAAGCCTTGGTTATGTTTGCCTGTGAGGACCTTCTCTGGCTGAAATCTTTACCTGCATGTAACCAAGTAAGAATAGTTACATTAAAGAAAAAGCACAGAGGCTAAATGTTCAACTTTAAACTCTCAATAAATGCTTATTTGTATCACTCTAATAGTGTGAGAGGGAGAAATCTGAAGGAATGGGCACTTAATCCCAGCATAACACTTTATAAGCATGTCTGCATGGTTCAAAACAGCTTTGAAGGAAGGAAGAAGAGGATTTGTTGCTTCCCTGTCTCTCTTGGGATCATGTCTACTGTATTTCTTACCCAGAGAGATGCAGTGGACTACAGTGGAGACTTTCTTGAGGCAGTGTTGTCATTCCTCACTGCAAAAATCAGCCACTGCCTTGGTTTGTAGTAAGTGCAGGTTATTTAAAAAGATGAGACAGTGGTTATGAAAAATTCAACTGAATTTGGATGAGATTTGAAAGTGACCAGATCAGTTTGTGGTTTTGTACCTAACTCAAAAAGGGAGCTGGGGGTAAAAATTAGGATGCAGATCATAATTCCCAAAATACACTAAATACTGAGAAACGTAAATTTGAAGTCTAATTTCAGACTTGCTGCAAGGGAGATCTCCTAGCTGCCAGGTTAGGAGAAGCTTTTGTGACTTAAGTTTGAAGTTGTTGTGCCAAGGCAGACCTGTAACTTAGTAGGAGCAGTTATTTGGTTTAGCTGGTGCCAAATGGAAATTGGATAGCAATGATCATAGTTTTCTGGGCAACTTTTTTCTTTGGAGTTAGCCAAAGAGTGGAAAAAATCTAAGCAGAATTCCCAGTGCCAACGAATGAGACCAACACATACAGATCAAAGGCAGAGGCATTCTGCAGTGAATCCCTGCAAATTGAAAACCTCTGTTCTCTGCAAGGAACATCGTGTTCCTGCTAGAGCGTGTGGGGGACTTGGAGCTTCTTTGCTATGTGTTGGTAAAACGACTTGTTCCCTGGTGCAGGAGTTGCAACACCTGTGGTTTTATACTCAAAAGCTGATTTCTTTGTCAGAGAGACCATTACACCACTCTTGGCTAACTCTTTAGGTGCTTTCCCATATAGAATTCAGTGATATTTCCCCATCTGCTGATTTTTTCCCATCTGCAGCTGAGATCCGAGTCCTGATGCTGCTGTTCCAGTACCAGTTGCTGCTCCCTTCCTCACCAAATGCAGCTGTAGCCATTAGGGTGACTTTCATCCTGCTGCACGCAGTGTGCCCGATCTTTACCCTACAGAGGTATTCTTTAAAGGGCTCTGAACATTTTGAACAAACTGGCCTGGCAGGGGGACTTTCAGCTTCCCCTCGTTTATGGGCGCAGCAGCCTGTGTTTGTAAACAGAGCCTTAGAGGAGTAGTGGGAGCCACTGGAGGACTGTCAGCCGGTTAATTGGATGTCAGCTCCCTGCCGGGGACGGGGCTAATGAGTCATCCTGCAGGAAGAGAATGGCCTTGAGAGAAAGGCAAGGAATTGGACAGCAATAATCACATCGACAGAGGAGCCCAGAGCCCGCCTGTTAGGATGAAGGCAGAGCAGCATTTGGGGACACAGGGCTTCCCTGTTTGGATTTTGTTAAGCAAAGATTAAGCAGGCTCTGAATTTGTAAAGTTGAGATGTTATTGCTGGAGCATGTGTTTAAACAAGTGCTAGTGTGCGTGGGCAGTGATCTAATATGCAATAGAAACACTTTCAGTTTACAGGTTTTGGTGGCCTTTGTTTTTAGAAAAATACCTATGGAAAGAAATAAAAATAATACATTAATGGGGAATTTAATGCAGGAAATGTTGAGAGAATCATACAAGGAACAATGCAATCACTTCTTCAAATTAGGAAGTTTATTTTTTCTTTTAAAAACATAAGTCAAAAATCCTTTTTGCTGAAAACTGTCTTCTAAAACAGTGATTTTTTTTCCATGAGAGCCTATTGTTAAAAAAGTGAAGTTTTTTTGAAGTTTAGCATTGTGTACGTAAGTTTGCTTTATTCCAAAGAACATTTTGATTTGGAAATATTTATCAGTGTAGTTACATGAATAGAGGGATTTTATATCGCTTTCAAGAGAGGAAACACAAATGGGAAAGATTGGATATTGGTATTAAGTTCTAAAATAAGGATGGATGTTCCCATTTAAAACTATTTTTGCCAAAGAAAAAGCTAATAAGAGAGAAATAGGTAGACACACAAAAGGTGATATAAAGTTTAAGGGAATTTTTTAAAGGATGGCTGTAAGAAATCCTGGTAAGTCATTACATCTCTCTGTATTCTCTAAAATGAGCTGCCCTTTAGCTAAGCTGTGCCTGATGGGTGTTTACCTAGCCAGCTCTTAAAAACAGAGAAGAATGGAAGATCCCTTGCCAACCAATTCCAGCATGCCACTGCTCTTACTGCAGAGATTTTCCTTGATACTGAATTTGTGGTAACAAGTTCATTGCTTCAGGATGGCTGTAACTTGAGCTTAAAATAAATTCGCCTCTTTCAGCAGCATTTTCTATATTTGATACCTTTCTTAAATCTTCTTCAAATGAAACACCACATTTTCTTCTTCTTTCATGGCATCCAAATCACTAATTGTTCTAGTGGTTTTTTAGTATTTATTATTTGCTGAACAACCAAAAGAAGATGGAGGAGGAGGAAAGGAAGAACTGGACCCTGCTGCAAAGAGAGTTTGTTACCCAGAAGAACTTTTGTAGGTAAGAGCCACCTGCTACTTGGAGTGTCAGGGGAATGGAGTCAGTGCTGGATATGGCCAAGCCACAATTGTCATCTTGAAGTCTGAACACAGCTGGGAGTGGCTCACCCTCATCCTGTCCTCTGTAGCACATAAGCACTGAGCTCTCTGATCCTAGTGCAGCTCATGGCAGTAGCACCAGGAAGACCTGAATGCCTCAGTGCCCCTAAGCCATTCAAAAATGGACATTCATGGGGCTGACAGCCAGCAGAGTAAAGGAGGAAATGGCTTCCATCCCAATCTATGCAGCATTCTCATTTTTTTATAAGGGGCTTCTCTGAGTTTTTCTTTATAGATAAAAAAAAGCAAATGGACCAAGCAGTGTTTTCTTTGATCTGCATTCACCTGTAGAGTCCAGACCTGGTCTGAAACAGTTGAGAAAAAAATTAATTTTGTTTCTAAAATTGCTTAAATATTGCACAGTGGTCTGGGACTGGGGACTTCATGGATAGGGAAACTTTTCTTTTGAGGGCTGTGGATCCCTCACTAGTGGTGACATTCACAGGAACTCCTGTTTACCCTGACTCCCATTTGTGCCTTCTAAAAGGGTGGCTGTTTTGGAGATAAAGGTTTCTAATGAGCTGGGATGTACAACAACAAAAAAAAGAACTTGCAGAGAGCTGTAGGGACAGTGTGGTTCCAGTTACTCAAGGGAGGATGAAGTGCTGTGTCAGCTCCTTCCACATGGACAGTATGGCATATTTACCTGGCTGCTGCTTATGTAAGATCTGATCTGTGGAGTAAAATCAAAAGGCTGTCAATCCTGCACCAAATTAAAACAGAATTATGGGAATTAATGTGCTTTATAAATGCAGGTTAAGCACACTATAAGCACATTGTAATTATAGTCAGCTGCCTGGCTACTGCAATCCAGTAGCACTGGGCTTAGGAATTGACCATACAATTAATAGGAGCTTATATTAAAGTCATTAGTAGAGTTACAAAAGCTTTGTAACCAGAGTGTGACCCAGCCTTGGACAGAGACAATAAGGGTTTGTGTGCTATAATTAGCACACATAAAACCTCCCCATTAACTTGACAGTTTTCCATTTGCCTTTTAAAGAACTGAGCAATGCAAAGCACCCTCAGCCCATCAGAGATGGGAGCTGTGCAGTCAGTATGGAAGTATTTGGGATCTCAGTGTTGTCTTTCTTTGGTCAGTACCAGCTGCTCAGCTGAAATATCTGATGAAATAACTTATATACAAGGTCAAACTCTGGCCCCACACTGCCTGAGTGCCAGGACCAGCAGGCAGCTGCTACCAGCCCTCTGAAGAGATGAACCTTTTTTCTCTTCCTTGCTCACCTGTAACAAGTGATTCTCAGTACAGAGAAATATTTTTACCTGTTGCAGGGCCTGATGGTTAAGGGAAGCAAATGCAGGAGGGAAGGAACTTTTTCATATGTGAACTGAAGTATTAGAAGAAATCTTACTTTGAATTCAAGACCAGTATGTCAGTATTTGTGATCCATGACAACTGGAATCTTTGAGGTCACACTGCAGGTCTAGGATAGAACTGGAGAAGGATTGTGGGAGTTAAAGGTAACAAGCTAGAGAAGTGTCTGTATGAACAGATTTATGTAGAATATCTGAACCTGAGGAAAGACAGAAACACAGAACTTGAGGACTAATGGAAAAACCCTTTTGAGGCAAAGAATATTCAGCAGCAGTTTATTTGCTTTGAATCCCATATGCATCTTAAAATTCAGATGACGCTTAACACAGAGTCTTTTTGGACAATTATCTGTGTGACCAAGGTGGAGTCTGATGGTTAAGGAGGAGGAAACAGATTAGTGCTCATCCTCAGCTCATGTGTAAATGTGCTAATTAGCTCCAGAGGTACTCTGCTTATGAGACTTGCATCCCTAGTGCTGCTGGTCTTTGGGGCAGGGCTGGCAGAGTGTGCACACCTGTGGCAGTGAAGGACATGGGGCTGTCCTGCAGTTGCCAAGGTTTGAGGAATACTCGTGTCTACTCCATTCATCCATTAAAGACTGATTTCTTCTCTTACCTTTCCCTGGGATACTGTGATAAGATTCTTTCACACTAAGCAGGACTTCCCCTCTTAAGAGAGGAGAGGTGGCTGAGATCGAGTTAAATGCGTGACAGGGTCCTTCTGTGCTGGGACAAGCACCTCTGAAACTTGGTAGGCAGATACAGGGATGATCCAGAGAGTAGCATGCAGTGCTTCTGCCCAGCCATTGACTCTCCATTCCTCCTATTTGCTGGATGAAAAATACTGTTAAATTCTGACTAAAGGTCTCTCATGGGAGAATCTCTTTTAAGATTTTTTCACACTTAAGTTGACCTGTTCTTCCCTTTAAGGTTTTGTTTATGTCTAATGCCCCTTCAAAGCTCATCTGTATTCCCAAGAGAAACCCTTCTCTGTCATTTTTACTGTCATCCTACAGTTTTGGGGACAGACATTAATCTAGAGGAATGGTATTTCTGTCAAAACTTTTCTGTTGCCTGACTTTGTACATGGACCTGAATAGCATTTCAATGCTCACCTGAGACAAGGTGCAGCCTTTCCTATTTAAAAAAGCAATCTTCTTTTTCACTCGCTTTTCAACATTTTGCCACTTTTAGAAAAAAATTGTTTCCAAGTGGCCTCAAAGAATATCAGTCATTGCATAAAAATAACTCCATATTGCTTGGTTACTCTTCTTTTAACTATGCAGTCTGTGCTGGGGCTTTTTGTAAAGCACACATTGCTGGTGGGCTCTGGCTTTCCTGTAGTGCACTAATATCTAGTACAAATGACATCTGTCATGTTTGATTTGTTCTGGTGCTTAAGTTTGGGGAAGAATAGCTCTCAGTTGTGACAGGAAGTTTTGAGTCTCTCCCTCTGAGTTGAACTGCCTTGCAATTTGTTATGGTCAGTAAAGAGGGCTGCTCTTTGCTGAGGCTAAAATAAAGTCCTACTAGTGCATTGATCACTACTAGTAAATACAAAGATAATGCTTCTAGAAGTTCCTGAGCTTGAAATTCCTCACAAGTAGAAGAGTACATGGCTGAAGCAGTCCCCTGCTCTTGCATTCTTTCCTGGACAACCTCTGCTAGCTACAGCAGAGGACAGGTTGTAGAGCTCAGTGGTTCATTGATGCTGTTAAATCTACATTTTCACAAAGATTATTTAATTATCTTTTACCCCTTCTCCTCAAGATGATGGCAGACTACCCAGCTGTGTGATGTCATGTTGCTTAAATTGTCCAATATGTGCCATTTCTTATCCTAAAGTTGGCAATAGCTGGAGGGTTCATGTTATCTGAGGTTATGCCAGTGATGAGTTAAAAGAGATGATTGAAGATAAAGTGTTCCAGCCTAGACAATTGTTTGCTGTCTTATTGTTGTCTTGAATGCTGAAAAAGCTTAGAGCATCAAAATTCTTATTGACTGACATTTTAAAAAATTAAATTAAAAATATAATTAGATTTCCTGCTTCTTTTGGTCTAACCTGCAGACCTCCTCCACGTTGCCTCAGGCTGTGTCCCTTGATGCCACCTGGTTCTTGGTTTTCTGTCATGTTGCTCCCTGCCCGGTGTCACAGTCTGTACTTTGGGGTGCAAACACTTTGTCCTGTGCTGTTCTTATGTTCTTATGGGGTTTGCCTCATGATTTTTTCCCTTTAAGAAAAAATATTTCCTTGCCTGAACCTTTCAGTTTCTGCTAATTTTGTCTTTTGTTCTTTGGTGTTGACATAATTAATAATTTTATAAAGCTGTGTGGCAGATGGCTTGCATGAAGCATAAGTAAATAACTTATTCTCATTTGCTTAGAATGGTAGGGGAAGCAATATTTGTCTAGATATACTCTGGTGTGCCTGCACTTTTTCTCTGAGCAGAGTTTATGTTTTTAACATGCATGTATGGACACAGGAGTATACACCCAATCTGCTTCATCACACCCTTGTGTGCACTCCTGTTGTGTGCCCTGAGTCCAGATAGATTTCATACACACGGCCTGACCGTCTGATCGTTGCTATTATGCTCCAGAGTATGTTTTCAAAAATAATTTCCTGCCACATTCCTCACTGTATTTGCAGGCTGAGTTTATCCTCTTCCCTGCTGCTCCATGATCTGCCCCTAGGTTACTAACAACCCCAACAGACAGCCTGGCTCATGCGACCTGCTGCTTAGACACAGATTAACTCCCCACCAGCCATATGGGCTACCAACTTCACAAATTCCTCTCCTTTTGCTTTCTGCTCTCAGGAAAGTTAATGGACAGTTTGCTGGTAAAGAAAACATAAAACAAAACCCCAAACCTGTGACATAATCACCTGGCTTTAACACAACTGGCCCCTCCATCTGCCTTTACACTGGGATCTGTGCATACAAAGCAGAATCTAGTGCTGTGCACGGTGCAGGTTCATCCTGGTGACTTTTCCTTATGGCACAGGTACTTGCTTACAATACAGTGGAATTAGATGTAGGCACTATGCATATATTGCACACATATAACTGTATATAATTGTATGTTCTTAAAAAGATCCTATTGTTTTGGTGGGCTTTTATTAGTAGTGACTCTTGTGGTCACTTTTTAAATGTAATTACACTGGCAGACCACATTTCAAGATGATTTCTCCACTTGACTTTGTAAGATGCATATTTCAGAAGTGCATGAAAGGCCAGAAATGATGGAGATTTTATCAGAAAATTGAAGCTTTCAGTGCCAAGTGCTGACTTGAGGATGCCCTTTCTGAATATTATTTCCTGCTTAGGTGTTAGATGTAGGGTGCCAGGATGCTCAGGAGTTACTGGGCTGAGTCTTGGAGGTGCTCAAGGCCAGCATTAGCAATTGTTAGTGGTGTGCTGTGCCCCAGCCCCATGCCTGGACCTGTTGTGCCTACAGCTCGTGTCCAGGCTGAGTCCTGACTGGCTCTGCTTGGGCTTCTTGCCACCTGAGACAGACAAGGACATCCAAAAGAGAGGGTAGCATTAGTCTGCACTCTGGAAAACATGCTGCCCATCTGAGATACAAGTGGAACTGCCTTAAGCCACCTCAGGCAATCACTAGTCATGAAATACCCTTCTGTCACTGAGGCTCTCATGTTTAAAGCTTGGGTTACAAGCACACTGCATCCAGTCACTTGTGAATTCCATTTTATATCAGTAGTTTGTACCATACCTTTATCTGCAGTGTGTGTGTTTGTGTACAGGTAACCTGATTCCTATAAATATCTCACATTATCATCTTTATAGCTGTTGCTTGGATATTTGGTTTTTGCTAAAATTGTATCCTTAATTTAACCCTGGAGTAAGACTTGCTTTGCATCTTAGATTGCAGGCATTAGCTTATACAGTCTTTCTATTTCTTTGCTAAAGGACTAAATGGTTCTGGAACGAGGAGGACTTCAGGTAGCCCTATGAACAATATGATTGGTGAAATTGCTGTCACAGTTCCAGCAGAGCTGTGTTTACAATGTGTAGTTTCCTAAATGCTTCTGGAGGGGCTCATTCTTTGAATGTTTTGGCAAATAAGGAATTTAAAGCTTTAAGGAGAATCAAATGAAAAATATAATAAACTTTTAAAGGGAGATATATTTCCTTCAGTATTCTGTGACTTAAATAGGAAATGTGAATATTTTTAGTCTCTTTGACTTGTCCGTGTGTATCGCCATAGAAATTCAAAGATAATTTATTGGACCTGATCCAACATTTTACAGGCTCACCCCTCCTCAAAATTAGAAGGTTTGCTAATGATTTTTGGGTTCTCCAAATTTTTCAGTCTTTGGAAAGAAGGAGAAAACAAGCCTCCTCAAATTAGAAAGGATCTCTCCAGTGACAGAATACAAATCAGGATAGAAAGAAAGAAAAGAAAGACACTCAAGTAAAGGTAGTTTTTATTTTTCAAATGATTGTGAGGAGTTCATAAAAAGACTTCTATTATTTACTTTTAGAAAAATTTTTCATTCCAAATATCCCACCTATGATCACCTGCTTGCTTTCATACTGAACATCTGTAGAGGCAGGTATCTGAAAAAATTTTGGTAGTTCCACATTAGATGGTACATTTGACTTGTCTGATGCTTTGGTTCCTGCCTCAAGCCATAGCTGCTACCTCAGAAACAAGTAACATAAAATTGAAGCCAGAATCCATGCTTTCAAACAAATGGGATTTATGAGTGATTTTTGACAAGTGCTGATTATTCTGAAGGACTATATGCAATTTTATATGCTGTGTTTTGTAAATGGAATTGCCTTTAATTTATCTGTACAGAGGCAAGTCTTTCTCCTGGTTTTGTTCAAGTTGGTAACAGAGAATCAAGATGAAAGGAATGAGCTGGTTTCCATGTAGATTCATTGACTGATTCTGCTGGAATTGTTACCTGAATAAAGACAGGTAGAGCTATCCCTTGTTACTGGGATGCTGGGGAACTAAATGTCTGGGAAAACCCATCCTCACTGTCAGGTTCTGTGACCACAATATGTCATTCTTTGCAGCTGGGTGGATTTAACTGTGTGGCTGACCAGAAGGATCCTGGCTCTGAGCTTAATGGTGAAAATCCCTCATTTTCATCTCAACACTAGATTGAAGATTTGTGGTGTTATTTGAAATGGCTGGGACTGCTTTGAGCCAAATAGATCTCACTCCCTTGGATCTGCATGGCTGTTCTGCCTGTCTGAGGACACAGGGCAGAAGCAGGCCTGAGGGCAGGGCAGGTTGGGAAAGAGAAGTTACAAGGGTCTGTCCTTAGTCTTTGGGATTTTGGGATTTTTATTCAATTCTAAAGCTTGAAATACCCCTTCAGCACTGAGGGAACTCCAAGGTGCCAGCCTGTGGTGTGGCTCTGCAGGCAGAGCAGAGCACCCAGAGCTGGCCAAGAGCAGTAACGCCTTTGGTTATTCCCAACACGAGCAGTGTATGAGAATAAGGGAGTGGTTGCTGTTTGCTGTGCTCTGCAGGGTTTATGTGCACCCTTAGCTGACTGATGGCAGAGTCAGAGGAGTAGACACCATGTACAGTTATGATGCCTTTTCCTCTCTGATAATACCCATTCAGCTTGAGTCCTCTGTCCCATCCTTGTGTAATGAAAATTTCTCAGCAGGGTGGTGATTTATGCTGTGACCCCAGGTTCTGGGGAGGAGGGGCAAAGGGGGAGGAAGAGATTTCTATATCAGCAAATACCTTGGAGGTGGATGCAGGATATTTAGGGAGCACGTGCAAGCCGCCATGTGAGCAACAGGGAACCAAAGTCTTAATGAAAGCCTTTGACAGGAGGGTCGGGCTGGCTGCCGTGGTCCTGGCGCTCAGCTCTGCTGCAGACGCCAGCCAGGCCCTGCTGACATAATCCTCTTAGGGAAAGAAAGAGTGGAAACCGTTTCCATTTGCTCCATGTTCTGCTGGGATGCAGTGTTCACTGTGTCCAAGCTTTCCACATTTCTCCCTGTCCTCTATCTCTGAGGCATAGCAGGACGTCTTAGGAAGGGAGAAGCACTATGAGTCATACCCTTCCTCAGATGGACCTGGATGGATTTGGGATGGAGAGCAATAGGAATAGATCTGCCTCCCATGAATCACTTTGGGCATGGACTGGCATTCCTTACAGCCTGCATTGCTGCCTCTGTACATCTGTGCTTTATTCCTTCTGTCTTTCTTCTCCAGTGCTGGACCACACTGCTTTTCTCTTGATATGGTTGCCTCCTTAAAGATCTCACATGGAGTCACTCTGCTTTCCACAGGCTCTCTTCTAAAATTTTGATTATGGTTTTGTACCTCTTGAGACCAAACAGATCCTGAGATCAATATTCCAGCATACTTCATTTCTGGTACCAAAATTCCAAATCCAATCACCCATTTTTTAATGTAGGGAAGAAAGCTCTGATCTAGGTTTGAATTTTGCTAATCACAATCTGAAACAAGTCTTCACTTTTTTTAAGAAGGAATTACAAAACCAAATTTGCCACCACATCCGGACAGCCTGAGCACTATCAAACAGGCCTGGAATGATGTTTTGTGCCTCAAAACTCTCTCAAAGGAAAGCGTAATATCCCTAACCCATGGGTAAGAGTTTTCCATCCTCAGTGTAAGAGGACAGGTCTCTGCTTGTTCAGAGAAAGAATCAAACCTTTACACCCTGTTTTTCCTTCCATTTGTAATTTCTACTTTTTAAAAATAGATTTTTAAAAATGCTTTTCCCAGTCTTTGACACTTCATAGCATTAAATTAAAAGGTTTTTACATGCCTAACATATGTGGTGCACTGTCCTCTTGCCATTCTGGGAGAAGCTGATCTTAGTCATGTGGGGTTTGGACTTTGTACTGGCCAGGTCAGGTAGAGGAGCAGCATGTTTATTTCAATATTAAGTTGTCAGCAGTTTATACCAATATATTATAAGGAAAAAGAGGTTCCTGAGCATTATTAAGTCTTTAGTTTGGGATTAGAAGGTTTTAAGACAGATTTAATTAAACAGAGCAGGGACACCTTTATGAACCTGAAGTTGGGGTTAATTCGCTCCCCTAATGTGCTCTATTTCTTGATTACACAAAGATGAAACAAATTCCATGTCCTACCTGGGGAGCCCTGGATGGGAATATGAAGTTTCATCTCCAGACAGTTCAGTGCCCTGTCAATGAGGCCATGATTAATAACCATGTCAGGAGACTCTTAGTGCTGGAAAGAAATGAGCTGGAGCCATGTCTGACAGTGAGCCAGTGCCACACAGGGAGCTTTCATGGAGATCGTGGTGCTGGCTGAATGGAACTGATAAAAGAGACCCTTCAGGGCTGCGGCAAGATGGGGGAAGAGGAAAGTGGGATCCAGAAGTTGTCAGGAGGTCATGATTAATGGAGCCAGAGATAGACAAATTTAAATAAGCACCTTTGTGCTTGGCATCTCTTGGGCTGTGATGAGCTCCTTTTCAGTGAGATGGTGCAACGGGTCAGATGTAATTGGAGCTTACCCCAACTGCCACTGCCACGGTAACCAAGCACAAACAAATCCTTTTCAGAGCTGTCTGGAGTTTCTGATGGTTTTTCACTAGATATTTCCCCCTTTTGCTTATTTCTGGCCCCCATGTCTCCATGTTAAAGTGGCACAAGATTTGCAGAGGAGAACACTGTGACAGTCTGTGTTACACCTGCAGAGCTTTTCATCTTTAAACCTGTACTCACACAGACATGGACCTGACTTTGGTGAGTTTCATGCTAGATGCATAATAAAAAAATCAGGCATGAGTGTATTTTGTTAGGAGAAATGAATGGATGAGATATTTGGGGATATTGCAATGAATAATGTTTTGTAGAATCAAGTGTTTGCAGAGCTTGAAACCCAAAAGGGACCACCTTGCCTCTGATACCACATAGCTCTGTCAGTTTTCTTAGTTCTCTCTACATTGAGGTTTTGTATATGGTTAAAACATCCTCTCCCAAGAGGCACCTGCCCTGATTTTGAAGTACTAGAGGACAGTGTCACTGTGTGAGGGACAGTGCCATTGTGTGGGAAACAGTTCCCATGTTTAACCGCTGGTGTTATTTGAAGTTGTCCCCGTCTTTCCATTGTGAGTGGTAGCCTCCAACAATTGAATGAAAGATCCTGTATGTGCCTGGAACTGGGAACACGCTCACATGTAGCTGTTGGTCTCATGCCACTCTTCTCTTTTGCTGGAATGAACAGAAAAAAAGATGGTTCTCAATCCAAACACACCACAAGTGTTGGGCAAGGCCAGAGAAAAGCTGGTTCCCTGTTCTGCAGTTTCATGTCTCTATCAGAAATGTACAGCTATCAGCTCTCTTTAATTAAAAATTAGCTTCAAATTCCTGGTTTTTTTGTGTGAACTGAAAACAGATGAACATACAAACCAAGTTCCTTGTATCCTTTGCAGTTACTTTGTCATTCCTTATTCCCAGCATCTATAAATTTGATGGGAGTTCCTGCTGTGGGCAATCACAGCTGAACACTGAGTCAAGGATACAAATGAAGTCCAGATTTTTAAAATGCTATTTCAGAAATCCTGTACAATTAATGCACTAAAATCCTAACAGTTTTTTTTTTTTTTTTTTTTGTCAGGCCATTTTTACACACAATGTTTTTGGAAATTTGGAAAAATTTAAGTCAGGGAACAGTCAGGATTTGGCTGTGTGTAGTATTCTGAATGCATCTTGGTGCAGACTTGATTTTCTCATTGGGTCTTTTTTAATTGTATTGTACTATTTCTGGAATGCCAAACAACGATGTTGTAGCACTGTTGACATGCAGATCTGGACTCTGGCCCTGCAGACAGTTAGGGAAGGGCAATAATGCCACCTTATGTCCTGATTTGTCACTGCCGAGCCAAGTACTCAGTTCAGTTCAAGTCAAACACGTTCTGAGCAAGGAATGCTGCGTGCTGAGTCCCCCCTGCTTTCTGGAGTTATTTCCACTAGGACAGAAAGAATCTGAGATGAATCTGAAATGACTGGTCTTTTGGTAAAGAACTGACTCCTACTTCATATGAGTTTGGGAGCATGAAAGTATGGGGAGAAAAAAGGCAATTTACCCCAAAGTACTAACATCAAAACCTGTGAATTTAATGCTGCAAGCTTTCAAACCTATACATATTTACATGAAATCCTTCCTGAGTTATTTATTTGCATTACTAATTTGAAAGATTTTGAAAGTAAATTACACTAAAAGTGGAACTGCATTGGAAATAGACATTTACAGATAGTAGGCTTCTATTTGCTTTTGACTGTTGCTTTGTTTTCTACAAAAATTTGAATTTCTTAGAAAATGCAATTATCTGAAATTTAGCAGGAATGTATTTTATAAAAATAGTTCACGTAGTAGGAGCTAATTGACCACTGATACGGCCTGATTCAAAATTAGCATTTAATAAGGTTCTCTGATTATTGGTCCCAGTCCTTTGAAGGGGGAAAAGTGTGATTGAAGGATTAAGGAATAAAGTGTTTTCACTGAGTTTCTAGTTGAGAATGATGTGGAGGGCAATTTGCTGGGAGACCATAAAGGGTTCATAGTCCTGCCAACTGGGTGTTGCTGAAGTCATTGGAACTTACTAAAATAAGCAGAAGTTGAATATGATGCTCTCAGAGAACAGATGGACAGATAAAGCTCCTTCAGGTATAAGGCAAGACTATTCTTCCCATTAAAGACTTTCTGCCCTTTGGTACAAATGTTTTCTCTCTGTTATTAATTTTCTGTTGGGAAGTTGTTATGCTGCTCCAAACACAGGCACACTCAGGGAACAAACAGATTTAGAACATAATGCAATAAGCCAATAGAAGTACAAAGGGTCTAATACTTAAGGGTGCCAGAAGTTTGCATGTATGGGGCTTGCAGAAAGTATGAATTAGATAAAATTCTGTAAAAATTTTGAGAGCAGGCATGTGATCACACTGGATCATGGCAGAGGAACTTCTGCAAGGGTTGGTGACCTTCAGAAAGGAAAGATGTTTCCTGTAAGGCAGCAAGTTCAGTCTCACAAGGGGACAGGTGTTTGCTTGGTTACCTGCTGCATATGTTGACACACTTTTAGGAATTTGCCACAGTAGATCTTATTAAAAATAAGTTGGCAAACTCACAGCTTTAGTGGTTAAGTGAATGTTCTTGCATGGGTGAGCTGAATGCCTTGAATGATTCTCCGGAATCAAGAATTTATACAGGACCCTTAATTCAGCAGAACTTCAGAGCAACCAAAGCTATGCTTCCAGTTACAGGTGACTCCTCTTCTTTTTCTCTTCCTGTTTTCTGGGGGCTGCATGCCCGATATCCCACAGCCCATGGGGGAAATATGGTCCTTTTCTGCAGAAGTGGGCACGCAAGCAGTATTTAATTTCTCTCAGCCAAAGGAAAAACCCAAAAAAAGCAGCCACAACCCAGGTTTTGATCTTCCTATTACTACAGCATGGATTTGTTTTTCTTCATACGCAGATGGCATGGTAGGGGGTTGCCGTTGTCTAAGCAACTTCTTTGGGATGGAATCCTTTAGAAAGAAAGGAAAAGAATCCACTCACTCTCCTGCTTTTGTAATCTCATTCCAGGGTTTTGGCATCATCTCCCTGTGTATCTGTTGTGCAGTTTAGAGAACATTTTACTCTGCCTTTGCTATCTTTATGACCTTCTGGGTTCCTTTGTAGGTAACACCTCCTCCTTGGATCGAGTTCATTTCATTTGCTTTCCTCCTGAACCCTTATCTTCTTGGTTAAACAGAGTGCTGAAATAGTTGGCAAACTTTGAGCATCTTTAATTATCATTAGCAAATTGTTGAGAACACAGCAGACAATTGACAGTCTGGTCTTCAGAGTGCCATTAAAAGAGATTAGAAAAGACTGTTTGTGTGCGTTGTACAAATTTGTTTGTTTTCTAGCACTGAGAGTATAATGAAAATGTCCCAGCCAGACTTAGCTGTTGCCGTAGTACCAGTCAAAGCCTGGGACATACGAGTGAGGCATCGTTGTTCTGGGTTACCCAGGACCTCTGGGTTACTGAGCCTGGCCCTTCTGAGCAGAAGGCTTGCAGGGCAACATGAAATCTCAGTGCAGACTGAGTGCCCTGCCCCTCCTCAGCCTGCTGAGGAATGTCTGTCTGCATGGCACTTGCAAGTGGATTATGAAGCCACTTGTATATAATGACATCACTTAATTATATAAATCAGTGCTGTACAGGGTGAATATGTCAAGTGGATAAATGTATTATGTCCAGAAAGGATCAGTAAAAATGTTTTAGCTAAGAAAAAACAGAAAACAGAAAAAAAAAAAATGGTCTCTAACATTCTCAAGGGGAGTTTGAGTTGGAGGTAATGAGTGCTCAGCCTGTTCTCTGATGTGCAGGAGGTTAGGACTGTTTAAGTGTTTATTTTGTCTAATACAAAAATGCATTCTCATTTTACATGTGCAAGAACTCCTCTAAACATTTGGTGTCACTAATGCCTTATGCCTGAGGAGTTTCCCAGGATAAACCTCCCCACACCAGAGTGTGTAGAGAGAGTGTGCTCAAAGAAGGGTCAGAAGGATGAGGCTCGGCTGCTGCCCATAGGGCTCCTGTCTCAGTTTAAATGACTACAGAAAGATTTCTTGTTATGTGTGTCCAACAGGAGAGATGCTGGGAACAGCCTTCACACTTTGCAGAAATTCATCTGGCTTTTCCCTTTGCGTTATCAATGTGTTTCTCACAATGAATTTGTCACTTCATTTTTGCAGTCACACATGAGTTTGAAATATTGAAGTGGAGCTTAACAAAATGTCTTATATTTCTCACTTTCATCAAAATTCTGAGTGGTTGTATTTCAAATCAGTGATACTTTCTCTCAGGTTTCCTTGGAAATATGCAGACCTCTAGGAAACACTTAAAAATGTGCCAACTTCAAGCTTCTCAAGAAATCTGGTGGGTTTGATATGATTTCTCGCACTGTTTTGCTGACAGATTCACAGTTGTCATGGTTGTGTGAGTATCACTGTCCAAGCTCTGCACAGGTGGATATTGTAGTGTAAGGTGGAATTTGGGGGTGTCTGGAGAGGGTTTCCAGCTGCTCTGGGGGAATATGCTCTTGGATCTCTGATGCTGAGTTTTGCTCAGCTGAGCTGCCCAGTACGTGTTACCACAGCTCATCCTATGAGACAGCTTGGATATGCAGGAGAGATGGTTCTGATTTCCCCACCTGTGAAGTGTTAAATACTGCTTTTAACAGAGAAGAGCTGAGAATTTTGCAGGCCCTGCAAACCACCAAGTGATCATGTACATCTCTGCCTGGTTTTTCAAATAACTCCTGAAAGACCTTCCATGTTAGAGACTGGAGTCTCCTTGCCAAAAAATGTTGTAGGGGCTAAAGTTTGACTTGTGTTCAAGAGAAGACTAGAAAAGTTCAGAAATCCAGCTAGGGTTACCAACCACTGAAAATGTCCCTCTGACTTGGGAAGTTCCTGGGCTGAAAATAGTTGGAGAGTGGAGGAATTTAAGGGAGAAATATCACACACCTGTGTGCTCTGTCTAGCTACTGAGACCATTGTTGAGGCTGCTTACTTAGGGATGTGTTCCCTCTGATCCAATGCAGCAAACATTGTTTTTGTATAAAACTTCTTTCTATTAACATAATTTTCTCCTAACCTTATATTCCAGTCTTCGTGAGTACTGAATTCTCAGATAATTTGAGTATGAATTGAGGTATTTCCATCCAGAGCTGAATAAACCCTTTGAAGCTGCAGACTACTGGGCACAGAAGGGAATCTAGATTTGCTGCAAAGATTTTAATTCCTTGGAACTTCCTTGTACTACTGCAGAAAATAAAGTTTATACTCAGTGTCCCATGAATTGTGCCCTTTCCTGTGTGGCTGCTATGCTTTGGGCTCCAAGGGAAGTCCCTATGTGAATCCTACAAAAAAAGTTGACAAAGCTGCTGTCTGCAGCTCTGTGTGGTAGAAGGGCAGCAGGTAACAAATGTTGAGCATCCCTTTTATTCACTTTGCCAGCCTAATATTAATTAATCCATTGTTAAACCAGATTTGCATGGGATGTGGGAGTAGCTATTGCAGTGAGGGAGGTGAGGACACGTTTCCCCTTGGCTGACCTGCTGTGCAGGCAGGGACTCCAGCTGGAGATCTGAGCGGCTGCTGGTCTGTGTGTGCGTGCTCTTCCCTAGGAAACCACACTGAGAGAGATGGTAGAGTGGCTTGATGAGACAACAACAACAACAGGTGAAAATATTCTAAGTTTTCACTCATATCATGGTGGAGTTAGGCAGAGAAACCGTAACTGTCAAAGTAAGCTTCAGAGGTGGGAAGAAGGCTCAACCCAAACAGGTTGAGAAGTGAGTTTTTGTCCCTCCCTGCAGTCCTTAGCCCCATTGCTGCAGCATGTTTTTTGCCCACACCCTGGTGGAGCAGTGTCTGTTTTCACGTGGCAGTGCACATGATGCAGTTCTTTGGTTCTTCCTCCTTTTGACCTCCTAATCAATTTTTTCCACTTTCATTTGGGAAGAAACAAAAGGTTTGGTGGGGAGAGAGAAGCAATTTCCTTTTAATTGCTTGTTTGTCCTTGTCTGTTCTCCCATCTTTTCAGATTTCTCGGAGCAGGGTTGGCAGTGTTTTGTCTCTCTCATTTTCTCTGGTACCGATGGAGAAGAATGACATTTTCTGCCTGGATAGAAACCAATCACTTCCCCAGACCCCCTTGAAAAAGCTTAATTTGCTCAACTAGTCAGTATTCCATCTTCGTTAAAAAGTCCTAGACTGGAATTTGGATTTAATCCTTGGACTCATGTTTTTCCTTCTCTCCTTTGCCTTCCACATTCCCACTACTTTCCAAAATACTTTCCTCACTGCATTTTTTGATTGCTGTGCACTCAAGTTACCCTTAGCTCAGGAGGGAAAAGGACAGAAAAATACCCCCAAAACAAAAGCAAATTAAAAAGCCCCTACCAAAGTAAATAAATAAGTAGACAGAGAAAACAGGCTGCTAGTCCATTTTCTTCTGCCTTTCCCTTAAGGCATGAGGTAATGCCAAATTATTCAGTGTGTGATGCAACTGCCTGTTGGACATTCAGAGAATCCCAGCAGTGGCAAAAACATTTTACCCAAGTGCAAGTTGGCAGTGAGACCAGTTTCTCCAACAAGAGACTATTTAAAGCCACAATGTGATGCATTTTTAACATTTTTATTCAGCACAGGATTTAATTGCTCACTGACAAACCACCTAGACATTTGTGCCTGGGTGTTTGTGACTGGAATTGTTTGCTATCTGGATTTTTTCAGAGCTGTTCAGTCGTCAGCTGCGAGATTGATGCAGGAATGAGAATTTGTTCCCGTAGCACTTGCTGCCTGAGATGGATCAGGAAGGGTTTTGACCTCTGGTCATGTCTTGCCTCTTCAATTTTTCTCCAGTTATTTTTTCCTAGCAACCTTTAGCCTTCTACCAGTTTGCACACAAAGGGTGGGGGTGGATGGCATAGGAAGGTGTCCTTGGCTGCATTAGCTATACCTAGAAATGAGAACCTGTAGCATGGAGAGATGAAGCATGTTGCTGAAGGATGTGGAGGTATGTGTGGCATGGGATGAGGAATAGCCACAGCTCCTGACTCAGAGCCACCAGGATGCCTTGGCTGTGCAGGTGAGCTCTGCACTCACTGGCTTTGCAGCAGCACAGCCACAGCACAGCTGACCTGGCAGAGCTCTACAGCTCTCCCTCAGGCTGTGTCCCTGTGGATTATGCTGTTAACACAGCCACTGTAGGCGTTTCACCACAGCTCCTCTACATCCATACACCTTGGTTTTCCAAGCCTTGGAGTGTCACTGCATACCAGAAATGTGTTACAAACACTCCCCATCAATGGCAAACTGTGATCCTCAGTCATCTGTGGATTTCTGTCTTTAATACTCACCTGGCTTTTGAGGTTGACTTAAACTTACCAATTAAAACCCACTAGCTCTTAAAAAATGTGTTGCAGCAAAGTCAACTTGTTGTTACATGGGACTTGCAGGATTCACAAACTCAGCGGAGTTGTGGCCTTGTCTGCTGAATGTTTTGACATCCTTGGACAAAAGTAGCTTTGTGTAAGTCAGTGCAGGATGGTGGAGTTGCACACACAGCCCAGCAGCTTTATTTCAGTAGAGCTATCCAGGCAGTTGAACCCTAACAGTATCTTTTCAGAGATGTCAGCAGTGAGCTGCTATTTTCTGAAACTAAAGCTCCAGAGTAACCCATTTGTTTGCCCATGTGGGTTGTGGGAATCACTGTGTTTTCTGCAGTCTGGGTTTCCTCACCTGCTGAGAGGCAGCAGTGATGGCTGTCCTCCTTTGTGAAACACTCCAAGGCTGCTGATCCTGGGCTCCCTGCAGGCAGGTACTGCCAGCTCCACGGAGATTGCTGCAGGTACTGATCATTTGAATATATGGGAGACAGGAGGAAAGCCCAAGTGATTCCAGAAACTCCCACTCCCAGTAGCCTCCCTCCCATCCCAGCACAACTTTGGGTACACTTTGCTTAAGTATTAAGTAACAAATGAGCCAATGCAGGAGCACTTAAATGGTTGGTTTGGTTGGATTGTTCATTCCCTTGGACCTCCTAGGCTTCTTTATTCTTCTTTTCCTTTTCCCTTTTTTTTTAACCTTTTAAATCAAGGCAATGTGTTAGATGAGGTGACTTTGTTGACATTGCACAATATAGAACCACCAGCTCCTGAGTCAGATCCTTTTGCTGCCTGTGCATAGGAAGTCACTGCAGAAACACATTGCTGGGACATTGCACTTGATGCCATCTCGTTGCATGGCAGGAGTCCAGGCCAGCACCCAGGAGCGAGTCAATGTATGAGATCAGTTTAATCCTCTCTCAGAATCCTATGATGGGGAGGGGAAAGACAATGACCCAGTGCCAGCGTTTATTTTGTCCACAAGTTCAGCTTGAATAGGGAGAAAGAAGGTGGTGGTGGTGAGGAAAGCAGAGGAAAAAAAACCTTCCTGGAGTTCATTGGGTCTGGAGTGGTGCCAAGCCTGGGGGGGTGGCTCACTAATGGGGAGTGAAGAAAAGGAGGGAAAGAAGAGTGGAATGATGATTAGAAATCACAAATGAAAGAATCTTGAAGAGGGGGATAAAGAAAAAAACAACAAAAAAAACTTCTCTGCCTCTCTGAATATGTGTAGGGAGGAAAAAAATTCCTTGCTTTTTCTAAGAGTCCTATTCATTAGTAAATGCACTTGCCCTGCTGCCAAGGGAAAAGGAGCACCCTGAACAACCTCCTTGGGAGGCACCTACTGGCTCAGCCTTGGTCCGAGAAAAACGGACCAAAAAGAACAGACAGAGAAAATGTGTCTGCTGAAGTTTCTCTTGTGTTTCTGTTTCTTACAGGGCTCTTTGGTCTCTATCTCCTACTCCACCCTCACCATGCATACATCTTTGGGCACCCCAGAGATCACTAAGGACAGCCCCTGCAATCTGCTTTGCAGTGTGGAATCAGGGGAATGCTTTCTACTGCCTCACATCTGTGTATTGCTGCCAATGTGGAGCTATTCCACACAGACAAGGCCCCTTATGTGAAATCACCAAAATGTAGCATCCAAATGTAGGTGGGACTTCACATCCTGGATATCTGGGTGGTTTGAATAACCCACAAGCCCATGGTGTGTACCTGGACACACTCAGCTGACTTGCCCAATGGGACCGGGACAGGCTGGGCTGGGTGCCCTGAAAGTGAGCAAGCATCAAGGAAAGACACAGAGGTGTCCCTGGGAGGAGGCAGTAGGATGTGGGTGGTATCCACAGCAGATTTTGGAGGCAGTTTAAGTGGCTGCTTTGCAAGGGGGCTGCTTGTGCCTCTGCCTGTGCCACAGGAGCCTGTGTAAGGGCCAGGAGACATCTGCTCCAGTCTTGCCTTTCTTATGGAGTTATTTGATGTGCATTTTACTCATATTTCTGTTTTGCAGGACAACTGAGGCTTGTTCACAAGCCCTCAAGTACACCATGTGTAGTCTTCTGGGCTTAACAGCACTTTGTTTTTCCTCTTTTACATATCCTTCCAGCTATTACTAGTCCTTTTAAAATAAAAGAGCATTATATATATCCTGCTCTCTCCTTTATGCAAAAAGCAGCTCTTAGATGGAACTGCTTTCCCTGGCAGGCCTCGGTGCAGAACCCCAGCTGGGCAAGGCTTGCAGTTCCCCTTTGCCGAGTACCTCGAGTCCCATCTGTCCCTGCCGTGGCTGGCCCAGCCAGGGGTTCTGTCTCCAGTGCTCATTGCTGGTGAACTGCTCTCCTGTGTCTAAAGTCAGATGCTGTCTTCTGTTTCCAAACGCTCCCAGGCGAGGTCCATCCTCCCCTTTATGTTGTGACTCGCACACCCCTCGGACCCCTCTGCCTGTCACCTCTTCCCAGGGACCCAGCGGGAAGGTCTCAGATCAGTAGCCAGCTCCCACCTGCCTCTCGTCCTAGTTGAATCCTGCCTTCCTGGTTAGGATTTCCGCAGGAAAACTGGCCCTTGCCAGCCTCCAGCGGCAGCTCTGACCCTGGGCTCTTATTTCTCAGGCAGCGAAGCCCCACAGCCGTGACGCCGAACAGCGGCTGCTCTTTGCTTCCTCCGGCGGCTCGAAAGGGGCTCCGGGCAGACTGTCTGTGCAGGTGGAACATGAGCCTCAGTGCTGCTACATCCTGCGGCCAGTGCCCGAGTGTCCCTCGGGAGTGCTGCCGGCTGTCCCCTGTCCCTGTCCCCGGTCCGTGCGCACACAGCCCCATCTCGCGGCACGGCCGGGGCTGGGCGCTCGGAGCGGAGCGCGGCCGCCTCCCGACGGTATTCCCGGGAGCCAGGGGCTTCCAGCGGGACAGCGTTGTGTCTTACGTGGTCTCAGGAGCGAATGATCCAGCCTGGCAGTCCTGGGGAGAGAGCTCCCTCCTCCAGAGAGCAGCTCCGGGAGGATCGAGTCTTTTTCATAGTGTCTGAACTCTCCCCACGCTTTATCCCGTTTCCCCCAGTAAGACACACAGCATTTTCTTTGAAAACATTGTGAGTAAAGATAGAAATTAATAGGAACTGTATTATCTAGGAAGACTACTGGATAAAGGTAAAATACATCCTAGCCCCTGAAGTGGAACCCCAAGGGAGTGCAGATCTCTATGTGTAATGTGTGTGTGATTATTTTATTTTCTTTAAACCAGATGTGACATTTGGATCTGAATTCAATCTGGATCTGAATTTCCTCACAGATCAGGTTTCTTTTGTTCTGGGACCCCATTATAATTTGTAGACAGCTAGAGAGGTAGAAACACATGTTTCCTGGAAACAGCCTGTGTGATGCTGGATCATTAGGTATCAACAGGAATGACTGAAATGCCACATGTGAGCGCTGAGCAGATGCAGTAACACTTGTGGAAAACCTATTCTTTATTATGAGTGCCACAAAGAGTGATTGTTTAATCCAGTAGGGCAGAATAAGTGTATTTGAAAACTGGAAGTGTAATTGCTGTAGTCCCTCTTCCTGCTGTTCTCACCTCAGTGTGCCATCAGTCAAACATGCTGCAAGCATTAATTTTTTGCCTGTTCTTTTAAATTACTTTTGACTACTTTTTAACTCATCACCTGGGCTCTCTGAAGGTGTCAGAGCTGTGGGTTCAGGTTTAGTGGGAGAGCTGTCTGATGCAAGAGAGAACTCCCCTGTTCTTCCCAGCCCCTGCCAATCACCCTTGCGGCATTCCTTCCGGTGCCCACTCCTCACTGGCAGCAGAGTCCCTTGAATTTCCAACTAAGCGAATGAGGATTGCAAGAGCAATGTAATCCCAAAGAGGTTGTAAGAGACTTTGCTGCCAGCAGACAATTTCAGGTGCAGTTGTCCATCAGAAGTCAAAGCAAGAGCTGCTGGATCACCATCCCCTGGCTGATGGGACCATGTGCAGTAACACTTAACTGCAGCACATCCCAGTGTGACAACACAGGGCTCAGTTTTCCTGGGTTTTCAATTACTTCACAGGAAGCTATCAGGAAAGGAATATTCCTGGAGCAGCCCATCAAGTCTAGAGTTGAATTCCTCTGTATATTTTTCTGAAGTGATCTCAGATTATAACTCTTAAAAGTAGAAATCCAGGGGGTGAAATTTGCTGTGCAGTATAGAGTGTGTGAAAGGGGTGAAGACAGAATTCCATTTGCCTTACACTGCTCTGCTGCATGCTGAGAGCTGCCTGAGGTAAACACAGGTTTGAATTGTGCAAGATGTCATTGGTACTCAAACCTGAATCACTGTTCCTGTAACTTTCTTGTGTAGGAAACACATATTCAGGAATCCTTTTGCTTTACATTTACATAACTGCAAGGCTGACTAATGTTAAAATATGGATCAGATTTTATCAGAGTTTTGCAACCCTTCCCAAACTATGTGCTTGGCTTGTCCTCATTTAGCATCCATATAATTGCTAAAGCAAAATTCCAGTCAATAAGGAATTGCAGGAAGTGTAAAACTGCAGGTTTGTTTTGGGGACCATTTTCAGGATCAGCCTTTGTAGTCAGTGTAAAATTCTGCACAAAAACCAGGCTGTAATTTAGTTCAAACACTGTTATTTTATCTATAAGAAGATGTAAAATCAATCATGATTAGCCAGCTGACTCGAGGGAAACTGAGGTAGGAGCATATGTCCAGAGAAATGGCAGAGAAACAGACCTGTGGGAAGGACACTGTGACATTAATACTGCAAGCAGCATTTTGCATCATTTAGCTTATAAATACATCTAACTGGGGACTGGCTAAATATCCATTCCTGTTTTCCTGCTGCCTTGTTAGACAGTCTGATCCAGAGTTGGATTTTAGCTACAGCTGTGAGTAACTTGGCCTTTTCTCTGCATGGCAATAGTCTACTGTAACCTGTGTCACCTCTCTCAGATTCAGTGACACAAAGCATAATGCTTCTTTCTTGGCGTGCTAGGCACCTGCAGACCTTCTAATCTGTCATGGTAATAAAGACTTTGCCTCCATCCAGCTCCAGTGAATGATGGGGTTTGAGTGCTGGGACTGCCTGCAGATGCTCTATTGCATGTTGAGTGACAAATGTGTAACACTATAGTGTTGCAATCAGTGCCTTCCATTGCTGTAGTTATAGTCAGGTTGTTACAGTGGCTTGCTCTAAACTTGATCAAGTATTGTAAATGAAGGTGCAGCTCATTTATTGAGGAAGTTCTTTGACTGAAGTTCTTTTGAGTTCATAAAACACAGAGAATTCTGGTTTTAGGGTTTTGGTATTCTTTTAGTTGTTGTTTGATGTGCTTTTTTTGTTCAGTTGAGTTTTTTGAAACAGAGTCTTTCCTATGGTGTTTAGCAAAATTCTGATGCTCGCTCAATGTTTATTTATCAAGCTGCTTGTGGTGTGATTTCTCTTACAGCTGGCACTGGACTTTGTTCAGCTCTAGAGGATGCTGCTGCAGTAGGGATGGCAACAGTGCATTTCTGTGTGTGCATGTGTACATGTGCTTTATTATGTTCTGTCCCCTCTGATGCAGCCTCACACATACAGCAAAAGGCTGTGTCACACTGGTGGGACAGTGAACTGTCTGTTGTAGATCACTGGGGAGATCCACCTGTGGGGTTGTGAAGATTTCCTCATGTCAGAAACTCTTGTGGGTGAATCCTGGCCCGGACAAACAATAGTGGGAGTTTTGCCATTGACGTCAGCCAAGCAGTGATTCCACCCAAGGCCCCTAACGAGATGTGGTGGACACAAACCAGGACTCTCAAACGAGCTGTTCTGTGTCCCATTACTCACCTCCCACACCAGCCCTTCTTCCTGCACAGCCCATGGCACAGCCTCGGGATACTCTGCAGCCTGTGTGTACACAGAACGTCCTGGCTGGGAACTGGAGATAATGGCAACACCTTGGCTCAGTGACATCCCTTCATGTGCTGCCTCTGTCCTTGCTCAGGCTTCTGTATCCTACAGAACCCTCTGTACCACTCTGTGCTTTTCCTGGTGCTCCCTTCAGGAAGCCCAGCTGCCAGCTAAGGTTGGGGCAGTCTTTATATTCCTTCCTCTCTCACTACAACAACTGCTTAGATAACCAGCACAGCACTGCACCTTCCTAGCTGAGAACCACAAGTCTTTATTTGAAAAGCAGGTCACTGAGGAGTGTTTATAAGGGCTCAGATTGATTCTGAGAGGTTATAAAGTTCCTCCTAAAGCTCATTAAAAACCTGCTGCACAAAGGGAGTTGCAGCTTTCTGAGGAATCATCTCAGAACTGTCAAAGAAAGGCAGCTTAATGTGAACTGTCATGTATTATTTAGGCTCATGAGTGATGAGGGAAGAAAAGATCTGGAAATGGGGAAGGGTATTCTGCTGAGGGAAACCATGTCCTGGCCTTTTGGCTGTTAAGGGTATTAAGTATAGGTCATTTGAAGGGGTTAGCCTGGGTGAGCCTATAGGCTACTGAAGAATAGCAGCATCTTGGTAATTTAAGAGTTTCAGTATCAATACATGAGAAGTGATCAGAAATAGGCTGATGTAATTCCAGGAGCCTTCCACTGTGTGTCTGGACTGGCAACAGGAGAGCAGCATTCTCAAAAACTGGAAAACACCTAGAATTAATTAACTGTGGGAAGACTTCCAGCTTGTGTTGAATCTATACACACGTATATTGTAGCAAATTCATTTTTCTGTTCTATTGTCACGTTTATGTGATTGATTTCAAATTTTTGAGGGGTTGAAAAGCTGTCACTGGACCANNNATTTTTGGGGGGGTGAAAAGATGCTGCCGGGCAAAAAAAAAAAAAAAAAAAAAAAAAAAATTTCTTTGGTGCAGACAATTGACTGTCAGTTTGATTTAAAGTCTGTTGTAAGTGAGTGTTTGCTCCCTACAGCTCCCATACAGGCAGGCAAACATAGAATTATGTGGTAGATATGCTAAATGTTTATTAGTTTTTCAAGGCTAACCACAAAGTGGAAATTAAAACCAGAAGTGGAATAAACTCTCGTTCTTGAGGCTTTCCCCTGACTAATGAAAGGAAATGTATCTGGGCTGGTTGGTGATTCACTGTCCACAGCAGAGGCCCCTGTCCCAGCCTGAGTCGTGGTTGGAATTATCTGTTGGACCGAGCAGATCTGGCACTTCCTGCTTTCCTTACCACAGGGTGCCAACACAAAGTCATTGTTTGCCCTTGTGCTCTGAGCTCTGCTTGCAATTCCTTCCCCAGCACATGGAGATAGCAGGAATGTGCTTCAGAGCCCCCAGATCACCTCCCTGTGCCACCCTGCAGAGAGCTGGGGCAGTCCTGCCTGAGCTCCCTCCCAGCGCTGCCACTCAGGCTGCAGAAGGCTCCTTTGCTTCTGCACAGCTGCAACACCTAAACCTTCACAGGAACAGGCAGAGTCAAATGCAGGTTCTTCAGCTGCAAAAAGTGTCTGGATAGCTTGGATATTTCTCTTTTCTGCCTTGGGGTCTCTGATGTGCAGCTGCTTGCTGGGTGCCCTCTGGCAGAGTGATGTGGTGCATGTGCAGACAGGTAGACACAGTCACTGCCACTTTGCAGCTGCAGTGCTTTGAGTTGCCTACAAAAGGCTTTCCTTCCTCAAGAGGAAGAAGTTTCAGATTTCATTTCATAAAGTCAGAAAAATGCATGCCAGAAGGATCAAGAGCCTAATGGAAGAATCAGCCTTGGAAAACTGTTTATGTGGAAAGGGTTACTGTCACTCCAGAGGGCTGGCATGGCTTTGCTTAGATCTGGTGGTGCTTGAGAGTGATGGAGCACTTCACTAGAGCAGCAAGATTAAGGCACTGAATTTAGATTTCTCCCTTTGGTCACAGGTGAAAGGCAGAGGAAAAACTCTTTCAGGGGAGAGCAGCAAGCTGAGAATTTGCTGCCTGCCAGCATCAGCTCTGAGAGGCATTTGACCAAAGTGAAGGAAGACTGGCAGATGTCAGCTTTGCATGGGAGAGAGCAGGGTTAACTACAGAGACAGAGCCAGCCTTGCAAAAATCACATCTATGCTGCCATGTAACCAGAAAGAGTGGGGTTTGTCTTCATAATAGTGACTTACAGGGTCAAATAACACTTCTCCAAACCTTTGGCTAAGAGCCATGGACTCATCTTTAAAATTATGTCAATATGAAATATGATTTTATATATATATTAACTTGGAGAGATATATCTATATTAATGTTTCTAATCTGTATTACTAAAATAAACCCTTGTTGTTTCTTTTGGTTTTTTTAAATGAAAGTCCCAATGGGTCTTTGCCATCTCTGTGGTCTATTTGCCTTGACCCAATTTCTTTCCCAGATTTGACTGGTCAGGCTGCCTTCAGCCCACAAAGCTTTTTTAATGACAGCAGCATTGAAAGGAAAAAAATGACAATTCTGTTGCCTTTTAAGTTAATGTTAGACCATGTTCTGTTAGGGGACATTTTCTCCCAACCTGCACATTTTTCAGCTTTCCACAAGCTAAGAGATCTTTTCAACAGAACCATTACAGCACTTCTTTTGTTTTAGCACCAGATAAGGTGAGCATTATAATGCCTCTCTGATATGTTTTATTCTAAATTACTGGCCAGTCATTGCTGAGTTTGCACCATCATTTTGTCTAGAATATAAATGAACTGTTCTGTGGGACTATCATATTCATTGGGGGTCTTTTGCCGCTTGATAAATTGAAATAGTCAATTGGATTTAATTTTGTTCTTGCCTCACAGGTTTACATTTTAAAAGAAGACAAGCCATAAAGGAATTAAAAATAAATGGAAGCAGAAACTCTGTTAACTGTTTCTGAAGTGTTTGAAGGGAGTTCTTAGCCTTTTTCCTCTTCATAAGTAAGGATGTTTTTTGCTATTAACTACACCTGCACAGCACCGGGTGCAGGTTGCATGTATCAGCTCTTTGCATTTGTTTGTCACAAAGCTGAGGCACTGGAACCCTTTGCTGCTTCTTTTCCAAGTCACAGTGAGCTGTGTTCTAACTGTGATACTGTGATGGAAGGTTAAATGTGTCCATATGTCTGGTCAGCACAGAATTGCTGCTCTGTCTCCTGGGCTCTGCCAGTGATTTGCTCTGCAGCACCTGCAGCAGGGTCCCTACCCCTGGATTTCACAGGGGAGGAGTCCCTGGAAGAGAACAGCCCAGCAGCATGGAGGGAGTCTTGCTGGAAGTCCAGAATGAAAGCCTGTCCTGGCTTTCTTTCCATGGAGGTGATTAAAGGACCTTGTTTACCAGGCACTCCCCATTCCCAGCACAGGCATTTCTGCAGAAAACAGAACCTGCACTAGAGTTACTCCCCTGATGTGTGACTGTCACCACAGTTTTCATCTATCAATTTTTTTTTCTCAGCTACTTTGCTTAAAGAACCACTACTTTTAAATTAAAAAGGACTTTCATTTCATATCTTAGAAGAATTGCTTTAGTCTGTTTTCTTACTGAACTGCCACATCTGAGGCAAAAACTATCAGGTAAAAGATATTTTTAAGAAAACAAACAAACCAAAAAGCAAGGCAGAGCTTTGACANGAACTGCCACATCTGAGGCAAAAATATCAGGTAGAAGATATTTTTAAGAAAACAAGCAAACCAAAAAGCAAAGCAGAGCTTTGACATATTTAAAGCAATCACAAGCAACAATTTCTTTGGCATCAATTCAGGAAATTGTTGTGACATGTTGGTGACTTACAGTGAAAAAAACGCAGGTCTGAGAGAGAGGGTGATGAGATAAATGTATGCTTTAGATAGAAACAGACCTTGTTAACAGCGTGTGGCATTTGTGTTCCCCTTGGATCACTGGTTTAGGATCAGAAGCTCTCCAGTGGGAAACACCACTGCAGTTTTTCAATGAACACCTGACAACATTTAGTTTCGATGACTCTTTTTCTGGTTCTACTGCGGGCTGTGTGTTTTATTTTGGGCATCTCACTTGGTTTCTCAGTGGTCCATTTCCCATAAAGCAGATATCTCTGTCCTCTTTTGTGAGCCTCTGGAAGGACCTGGTGAGGTTGGAGTGGATTCACCAGTGTGGAACAGCAACATGTATGTGCAAATCACTGTCTGGTGTCTCACTGCAATTCCAACAAAGGTTTCGTATGGAAAGGCAACAAAGCTCAAGCACAAGTTGGCCAAGAGGGATCTGGGATCTGTAGCACTGAAACTATCTGGATCAGGTTGACCTCCTAGGATTCCTCCTGGCCCTTGTTTAATCTTGGATTCTGTGAAACTGAGACAAATAGTGATAAGCACAATGATGCTGTGCCCTCTGATTTTCCTACCATTGCCATGGAACAGTTCACAAATGGCTTGTCTTGAAATACTGGGCTTTCTTCTTGTAAACTGAACCCATCACAGGTTATTTATCATCATTAGTTATTTTATGTGATTTTGAGACTACTTTTAGTTGCTAGGTAAACCCACAGATTAAAGAACTCTGTACTGGTGCAAACTTCTTTATAACCTGATACTGTTCATATCTTCTAGGTAATGCCTGCCTTTAATAATAGCAATGTCTGAAATCAAGGAAATGCAAACAGAAATTTTAGCCCTTAGGGAAGAAAATAGTGATGAAAAGTTCATGAATCCCAAGGCTTTCATTCAAGTTTTGGATAAAGATTCATCTTCATCCTGTTTTTAATTGTATGTATCCCCACCCTGACTGCGACAAGAAAATCAGACAGGCTCAGTGGAGAATTTTAGGTAGAGTAAATTAAGTATTGCTGCAGTATCTGATTGACCCAGAAAATAATTCTTTTTGGCCTCATCACAAGATGGCCACAATATGAGAAAGTTGTAACTCAGCAAGACCCAAGAGGGCCCTCCACTAACCACTGTCACTTTGGTTCTGACCATGGACACTCTTGTTCTTACTGTAGTTTTTTATTATGATCGCATCTTTTATCTCCAGGAATTAGTTTATAGTTTCTGCTCTGCAGCTGTTGTGAGGAGCTTAATGGAGTGCGTAATAATCTCATATTTTCTGCATCAGCGTCCCTATCTCAAGACATTCAATTACCCTTCTCTCTTGGCATTACATTCTAAAGCCTTATCTGTCTTGATGCAAACTCTGGTAATGTGGACAAGGTCTCTACCACACAATCCATGGAAGTAAATAAACATGCCTTTAAAAAAAATTAAAGTTTGATTAGGAGCGAATTCTGAAATACCATCAGTATTGTCCTGTGTTTAGTTGTGTAAGAGTCAGGGCTGTTCTTGTTCCTTTCAGCTTTGGTACAATCAGTTCCTGTATGTTATCCAACAAATTTTCGTGGATTATAGGAAGTTTCAGTATCAGTAGACAACATCTGGCTTTCTGACATTCACGTCTGCATGAAGTAGGATCTGTTCTGCAATTCAGGAGCATCATTATAATATTTATTTCACTATTTCACAAATATATGTCTGTTCATCCTCAGTAATTCTGCAGGGATATGCACTGTTTTCGTTGTGTTTTTCAAGTTGCTGTGGTTACAAGGAGATACTCCACTTATTATTTTCTATGTGCCAGATCTGTGCCCTGGCTATTGGCCCAATTCTATGAGGTATTTAATACCTCCTGAAAGTGTCAGAGTGCTGTCAGCTCATACATAAACCAAAAGTTACTGAGGGCATTTAGTCAGCCTCACTGTTTGTGTGTCTGCTGCCAAACATGGAAGATTACCAGTCTGATGCTCCTCTTTGTCTGCAAGTGATGCAAGTGTCAGCCTGAGCAGGAACATGTGGGAGAAATCAGGTGGATTTGCCTCTCTAACAACAGAAACAGAGGGAAATCAGCTTCCGCCTTTAATATCTAGCAGCTCTTTGTTTCTCCAGGCTTTGTCCGGTAATCTGTACCTGGATTTCTTTGGTAGGTATGGTACCTGAAAGGGTAAGTTGTGTGGGAGCTCTACAGTTAGAGCACACTTGAAATCCAGAGGTAAGCTTCTCTGAGTGTGGTCTTTTTTCCTTTGGTCCTAGTATCATCTGCAGTTACTGTCCCGGGCACTCAGTGCAAATTGGAAGAGGTGCTTGGCCAAGTCACCCCATTTCCTTTTGCTGCAGTTGAACTGAAGTTGCTTATCCCCTTTCTGCAAAACTACAGCTCATGTGCTTCCCCTGCCATGGGTCCTTTCCCAGCAGTGTAGGGTTTACTGACAGCAACTGTGGCTGGCAGAGCTTCTTGGGAGTTAAATTCTGCCATATCCAGGCACACAGAAAACTGTATCAACAGAGACATTTTCTGTAGAAAATCACACCAATTCCAGTTCATCCTGCCAGGCACTCACTGCCCACTGCTCAGGGTAACAGCTGGCTGCAAGACCCTCCAGCTTTGCCTGTGGTCAAAGTAAGATCAAGTCGTTAACCAAAGCAAGTTCTGCTGCTGCCTGCAGGACATTATTCTGTCACTATTGCTGCTCCTTCCTAGTGAAGACTGAGACTCAAACCACTCTGCATCATACACGCATTTGCTGGGCCAGAGCAAACTGAAGAGCAAAACTGGTGGATGCTGGGCATCCTACCCCCACTCTCTTTACTTTCTGCAAAGTCTGTGAAAACTTTTAGGTTCAGATTTCTGGAAAATTCAGTATGGATGCCTATTCTCTTTTTCTGTGCAGTGGGGCTGGATTTCACTGGGAGCTCTTAAACACTAAGTTCTTGTAACCCCTGAGGAATATGGATGAATAGTGAGGTGCAGCATAACATTTAGAGTGGCACCAGACAGTCAATGGCCTCATGTAACTTGGGGGTGTGATGAAAGCATGTGATTTCTGACTAATATAATTCACAGTTCTCCTAGTGCCTAACATAGAGCTCGATCTCAGGGTCTCACACTTAGATGTGTGTATGTGAAATGAGCATTATAGACCCAAATGTTACCAGAAATCGCAGAATTGCTCTCTTCCCATTGATCACTTACCTGTGCAGAACAACTTCATGCTGCAAGGTGGAATAATGATTCTCAGCTGTGTAAAACTCTACTGTATTTCCCTTTCAGGAGGTTGCATAAGTGCTTTGATAACATGGCAAATCCTGTAACAGGGAAGTCTTGTCTTGCACAGAAGTTGCCACTGAGGTCCCATCTAGTCCTATACACCACAGCCTGCAATATATTTATTTCTGGAGTCCAAGAAACCCTACAGTGCACAGCCATGGAATTAGTTACGTACAACTGAAAATGTATTTTTGGTGAGATGTTAATTTCTAAAAGTACATTTTCCAAGCTTTGTTATTGCAAATCTGCTATTAATCTTCATTAGTACAGATTCAGTGCTTTTGGGAGCTGTTTAAATGAATGATACTTTTAAAACTCCTATGGTGGAGCAATTAGAGAAGTACTGGTTTTCTGATAAAATGATACACCTGAATGCTATTTTTCATTATCAGGGGAGGGAGGGGAACCTGGTCTTGGTATTTGACATTTTGGGAAACAGAGAAGCTTTTCATTCTGTTGTGCTTTGGGCTTCTTTTGTAACTATTGGGAAATCACTTGAATTTGGATAAATGCTCACATTGCTGTGACCTGACAAATTATTGCAAATCACTGAGTCATGATCACTGTCTTAATGCAGGTGCTCAGCTCTCCCTTCGTATAAGGTCTTGTTGCTTAATGAAGCTTCCTTTATTGCATGCTAAGCTGGATCTGACTGCTCTGCACTTGCAGAGAGGTGAGAGCCTTCACAGGGGTGGCTCCCCCAGACTGGGTGGTGCACGGTGGCTCACTGGTGCCACTGGCCACTCGGTGTAAAAAGTGACATTAATTCCCATTTGCCTCACCCTGTCGCTGGAGCCAGATGCAGGAGGGCCAGCCTGAACATAACCCAAGGGTCTGCCCTGCATGGCTGGTGTTCCTCCGTGTGAATCAGTTGAACTTGGCATCTAGAGTGTGAGCTGTGAGTTGTAGTTGTGTGGGTGATCACAGAGCTTGGCCTTGAGTGTGAATCCACCTCTGAATTGGGAAAGGTCACATATCCCCAGCAATGAGGTTAATTGTGAGGAAAAGTGCAGAAAATATCAAGCTCAGAAAACTGCTACTTGTAATTTAATATTGCCATGGAAAATTCATCCCATACCCATTGTTGGCTCACAGGCTAAGAAGCAGGCCAGAATAATTTCTGGAGGAATTTGAATCAAGAATAAATAGTTCTTGTTTGTTGGGTTTTTTTTCCCCTCAGATTTTAGAAAACTAAACCCCTGCTTTTCTACGGACAGTAACCAACACCAAGGACTGGCACACAGTGATCATTTTATTTGGAAATTAGGGTGAGTGCTTTAAAAAGAAAATGCCAGCTGCTCTGGAATGGTAGAGAAGAGCCTGGACTTAAGACAGAATTGGCTATATTTTCTATCTAGCCAATCTAGTGTGTTTTGTTGTCAGGCTCACTTGGAGGAAGCATTGGGTAGGGACACAGAAGTCCTGAACTGTAAATTCCAGATTAGGTAGATGATCTTAGAGGAGTCACATCCCATCCCTTTGTCTCCATTTCTGGTAGGTAATTACATCCCACTGCTGTAAAGTGCAGTGAGACCTTCCAGCAAGAGATGTTATTATCTTTATAACAAACATACCGTGTACTGTGTTTAGCACCACAGGTGCTGCAGCCCCAAAGGCCTGGAGCTCTTCATGGACGGGACACAAAAATTATCCAGTCACAGCTACCATTGCTTACCTTCCAGTTCAACCTGATTTCCTGGGTATTTGTATGGGAAAGAGTGGGCTGGGCTTTAGTGATACACGAGTTAGCTGAGATCATGTCTGGGGAAGGCACATGTTGAATAAAGATTGCCAGTGTCACGTTTGGTTTCCGTAGTGATACTACAAACAGCAAAAGCAAGCCAAAGAAGATTGCATGAGAGCATTAAAACTGCTTCTCTCCAGTCCTGAGGATGTGAATTTGTCCAGTTTGGCATGCAGGTGTAGCTTCAGGAAAGCATTAAACATGACCATGGCAGGAGAGCAGCACAGATGGTCCAGCTGCTGCTGAGTCCCCTGAGCCTGGGGCCTCTTGCTCTGGGTGTACTCCTGTCTCCTCAAGATTCTGAGATGCACAGAGGAGTTTGTTGTGATCCTTGTATTCTACAGTCCCATCCTGTAAGAGAAATGGAAAAATAACATTCTTGAGAGTCCACAGTCTGGTAGGATGTAGATAAAGTAAAATGAAATTAGAAATATGCAAGAATGAAAGCACAGATAGATGGTGTTGGTCTAAGTCTTTGAGAGGTTACAATACCATGACATCAGCAATTGTTGTTTCAGTACAATCTCTATCGATTTTTAAATTTTTGTTGTTGTAAACCCTGTTCAAAGTTGCCACTCTTTACTTGAGAAAGTAAGATAATTTCTATGAACATGTGCTTTGATTGGTTTGCATTCTAAGCAAACCAATCAGGAGACTTTATCAAGAGACATTGTTTCTAGTATAGCCACTTACAGTTGGGGGAATGACATGGAGTTGACAAAAATGGGAAAATAGTGATTTCAAGTAATGCCAAGGCTGGTAAGTTTCCAGTTGCATTTCTGTCCATTTCAAGGTGATTAGCCAGAAATGGGAAAAGCGAGTGAGAGAGACCTTAGCCACATGGGGAATTGGGGTCAAAACAGATCACTCCCATAAAAAATCCTTATTAAAACATCCCCAGTGTTGGAGGGTGCTGCCAGGGAGTTGATTGCACTAGTGTGTACCATGCTGAGTACCAAGTTAGAGACCTGAGCTAGCTCTGAACAAACACCTGTGTCACACAGCACAGTGTCACACAGAGCATGGGGCTCTGCCACGTTAGCCTGGCCTGGCAGCAAATAGCTTCTCCATGTTTTTCAGCAGTGCTGATTCACTGATGTGTCATTGACATTCATCTGCTGTGGGACTGTGTCAGCCCCACATGGAAGTTCCCCCAACATGAGCATTTTTCTCTCTGATGTTGATAAGTGGTGGCTGGGAGAGTTTTGCCAGCAGAGACGAGTGTGGGCAGTGACAGGAGCTGGGCTTGTTCGGTGAAAGTCAACAGCACGTGGTGAGCTGAACTCTGTGGAGCCAAGTGGTCAAACTGTGAGATCTTCAAGAACAAATTCTGTGCCCAGAGCCCAGAACTGGGCAAGGTCCATGATCAGACTGGGGAATGGTCAGTAAGGTCAGATGGGAGTGAGCCTGATTGCACCCCAATTCATAACAGCACAGAGGGGTGACCAACACCGGGCAGCACCACCTGTGACCCAAGATGATCTGTCCTTCACATCACACCATCTCTGTGTTCTTGTGCTCCTTGTAGCTCCTCCTGCTCTATTCTTGGGGGATGTATTAATCATCTCTTCGTTGTGAGACTAATGAACCTATTACCAGAAATTCTGACGATGATTTGGGAAAATCAATGAAATAAAGAAAGGCTGTTAGCATACTACCTTGGAAGGTCACTGCTAACACAGGGAGTTATTTTTCTCTTGCCAATGGTATGGCTGGAAGCTGTTAATGTCATGCAGCACTGTGCTGCATGAAATGAGTGATGTGAAACTTGCCAAGTTTTGTTCAAAGGGCTGGTGTCTGTATCAGAAACCTTGCCACTCCAGTGAACTTACGGGAAGGAGTGGAAAAAGATGGGAAAAGAATTTTTATACAATATTTATGTGTGGTTGGTGTTTTAGAAAATTCTCCATTTTTTAATATGAACTGCAACACCAGTGGCCCAGGCTTGGATGTTCAAACATTGGGTGTTCTCTGCCAGTGTAGGTACAATCCAGGTAGATTAGGCAGGTGACCTGTGGAGATAGGGATGTTTTCATGCTGCTGTACAGGGAACTGGTGAAATATCTGGAAATGGAGCTGCACTGCACAGTAGTAAGGCTCTGGAAATTATTTGAGTGCAGGCTGGCAGTGTTTGGGCAGTTCTGTAGGTCTGAGCAAGGAACTTGGACTGTAAGAGCAAACAGGCTCCCGTGTTGTTTGTCACAAAATGCCTGAGAGACTCTCACCAGAATCTGCCATGGCAGTGAGGGCTGCCCTGCATCCCCACTTCACCCCCGGGGCCTTTGAAGCTGCCACAGACCATTTGGCAGGAGAGCCTGCAGATACTGCAGGAATGCCCCAGGGGCTGTCCTGCCAGCCCAGGGAAACAAGGGACAAGAGAGCCACCCCGATCAGAGCTGGCCTGAGCTGCTGAGTTCCCTAAGGCTACACTTGCAGGACTACTTCCCTGGAACCTCAGCACTGAATTTGGATAGTCTGCTGGGCTTCCTGTACACCTGTGTATTCTCACTGAGCATCATGAAAGCATTTTGGCAAGCACCACAGGTAAAAGTTCCCTTCTGTTACTAATATTCTTTTTCCTGCATTTTAATTTAATTTCCTCTATCATTCCTTCTTTTTCCACTGCACATTTCCCCTTGGAAGCTAAGATTGCATGAATGGATGGATATTTTGTCTTCCCAAGTGCATGTAGCGTTTTCTGCTGTTTGAAGAAATTAACATTTGGGTTGTAGTGTACCTGCAATTCCCATTAATGTAGCAAAGTGAAACCAATCCATTGGTGGAAGGAAAGAAGCTCTGAACTCCCTTCCTCTGACAACAGATCTTGTGAGGAAAAGAAAAAGCCCCAGAAGATGGCAAGGGAATCTCCTTTCCATGCCTGGGCAGTTTGTAGGGTGTATGACTGCCAATGGAGCCTGCATACCATCAGGAGCTTTGCTCTGGACAGAAATGCAGTGCAAACCCTCATGATTTTTTTAAGTATTTAACTTGTACTGGTATTACCCATAGAAATGTGACCCAGATGGATGAGCTAAAAACTTTTGCAAATGGAACTGTGTTTGTGGAAGCTCTACAGGTTGGAGGAAAAGGGAAAATGAGGGGATGGGGTGAGGGGAAGGAAGTGCCTTCTTGAGTTTAGTTCTGCTGCTGACTGGTAGGAGGTTGGGAAGCAACTTTTCCTGTGGTTGTTTATGTCCTGATCAGCCATGTAGGGCACTTTATATCTTACCCTGCAGTTGCATTTTAGGATTTCTGTTTGCATAGAAATATGTTGCATACCAGTGAAGGAGTCTAAAACAGAGAGGAGGCACACAAAGAGGAACAGTGGTAATTTTGCTGCTTAATAGTGCAATGCTGGGGTAAATTCTGGTCCCCCAATCCAGTAAAAACAAGTTAAATTGTCACAGAATCTGTGCATGAGGAGCAAGTGGAAAATAAAAGTTTTAAACAGTTTAAGTCCAATGTTCCAGCCAAATTATTCTTAGCAAAGTGAGTCAAGTTATTTATTAAGAATGTGTTTCGTGAGGAAATAACTCCTCTGTTTTGTCCTCGTCTATCTGTTCTTTCCCAGTATACTTGTTTTTTGCCAGATAATTTGGACAAGCACAGATGTAGTGTGCTTCTGCTTTTGTTCATGTAAGCTGATCCTCTTTCCATGTTTGTGGCACATCCAGATGATGGAGTATTTTCCTCCTTTCTGAGAGGAGTGCCCCAAGTGCTGTGAAACTGCTGGTAAGGCTCACAGAAGAACAGTTTAATTTGTGTGAGGAATAAAACAAAGTCTCCAAATAAGACCATGGGTTCCAAGTGTTTTGCATACTGTGTCCTGTTAGTGGATCAAGTCCTGAAAAGTTCCTGGGGACAGCAGGGGGTGGAGGAAGGATTCCCATACTGTGCCATGCAATGTATATCTAGGCTTTGCCTATCAGTAAGGCTTCCCCATCCTGCTCTCATAGCACAAGATTGTGAAAACCCACCTGGTGTTTAGGTATCTTGCTGGCTCAGGTTACTAAAGATAAAACCAGTGTATAGGACAAGTTTTCTCTTATCCAAAAGGTGGATCTGTTTTGCTTCGGGTGCTGCAGGAGCTGACTCATGGGGAAAAGATGAAAGAGTTCAGAAAGGAGATGGCACCAAACTGATTACAAAGTGGCCACAGAGAGTCTTTTGCAAGAATTGCAGGAAATGGGAATCTTCAGGCTCTTCACCTCTGCTATCTCATGTCTTGTTCTGAGAGCATGAAGGCTGTGTGTGTCCCTTCAGTCCCTGGCAAGGTAGCTCAGGTTGATGAGATTCTGTGGAGGAGCTCATCTTCAGCCCTGCTTTGTCCCAAACAATTATGTGGTTGCTACTTATTAGGATCTGTAATGCCCTGCTCCTTCTTTAGCCATTCCCCTCAGACCTCTGCTGCTGACAATGCCTCAAGATTGTTACATAAAAGGGCTTTTTTTCTCAGCCCTTCTCCATGGTGGGGGCCTGTGAAATCCAAAATACTCTTCCAGCTTTCCTTTCTGTGTGCAGCTGGTAGCAAGTGCTGCCTCTTTGCCAGCTAGACAGATCAACATCTTTCACCTCACACCCTTTATCTTTTCCAAAGGATGGGTCTTGGTGCTTTGTGCTGGTACATCAGCTGGGGATTGAGTTCAAGGTAGGATTGCACATTTCCATGGTGGGCAGCAGCCTCAAGAACCAGCTGCTGCAGCACTTTCCCTCTCCTGTGTAGAATTCCAGTCGTACTTGCATGATAGTCTTCACTGTGTCAGGCACCCAGAGGATTTTACTTGGATGTAGGAAGGGTGGGTAGGACAATATTGTACCAACACAGTCTTTGTGAGTGATAGATATGATGCATATTTGTGTGGTTTGAATTTCAGCATCTCAGCAGTTCGTCTGAAAATAGGCAGAAGGAGCAGAGGAGGCTGCAGCATGGGAAGGAGAAAATGCAGAACAGAATTTCAGCCCGCAAGATAGCTGATCCAAACTGTGTTTTTTCTTTTCTTTTTCTTCCTTTAGAATAGGAAATGAATCCCTGATTCAAAACTGTATTCCTCATATAAATCAGGAGTAGCTGCTAAAGCTGAAGGGATGCAAACAGGAGCAAACCTGGGCCTTTGAAATTCAATAGGAATTGTGGCTAATGAGTGCAGGCTTTTAAAGGCAGGATTCCTGGTATCTCAAATTGCTGCTTACTGTTGCATTGGCTGTCAGCTGCAGGGATTGATGCAGCAATGCAGTCTGGGTTTGCAATTTCTAGATCAGGGCATTTGCAGACCCCAGCAAGCCAGAACGCAGGATCTGAAAGGAGAACAGGGGAAAAGAAAATTGAGAATGAAAAATAAATTGCATAGTCCAGCTGGCAAATATTCCCAGGCCACAATTGTCTTTGGCACCCCTCCGCCCCCCAAGGTCTCCAGTGGTTCTCTGGCCTCTACCACAAGAAAATCAAGGGTTTGAAAATGCAATAATTAAAGAAAATCTTGATGTCATTCGGGTTTGGGAGTATTGGGACATTAGAGCTGTGTGAGCATGTTTGCACGTGTACACCCGGCTTTGCTGAAGACAGAGCTGCTCAATGGCTGAAAGTTTCTATCCTGTGGGGAGAGGGAAGATGTTCCCACCTGTTCTCATTCTGAGAATCTGAGAACTGGGGGTTGTTAAGGCACCTTTTGTGGAAGAACTTTCAAGGTAACAAGTTCCCCCCTTGCTTTGTGCCAGCCCCATCCTGCTGACCTACAGGGCCTTGACTTATTTGCAGGGGTGAATAAAACGTGTACTACACTCATGGCATGGTGACACAGTCAGCTTGATCCAGGTGAAGCTGCTTGTGGTTCCCTCAAATGTGTACAGGAGCAGAAAGGTGATGGGGAGGGTTCTGTTTGTACATAACTTGTGGAGCAGACCCAGGAAATGCTGAATGGAGCCTCACCTGTGGCAGGAGGAGACAGCATGTTCAACAGGATCATTCATCCGCTCTATCCAAGACAGTCCCAGCTGCAGTAGGGATCCCTTCCCCTTCCTGTCCTACTGGAATCCTTCACAAGCAAAGCAGTTTTGCCCCTGATATATATTTTTTTATTGCAGAATGGATGGAGCGAGCAGTTACCCTGGATTTGCTCTCACTTTGGGGTTCCAAAGTGGTGGTGGTGTTCACCAGTGTCTATGCTGGAATGAAATAGCTGAGGTTTCATTGGGAAGGTGTAGAGTCTTTTGCAGCTAATCCCTGACTGACCTATCAGTGTTTCTGCACTGACAGAGTGAGGGGCCTGGAGAAGAGGTGAGCTGTATGAAATACAGGGGTTCCCCTTTTTTCCTCCATTACAGGTGATGTGTAGATGGGACCAGATCTCCACTTCTTTCATCTTGTGCTTTTATGAGCTTTAAAACTTTCTTGCTGCCTTTATTTTTTTTTTCTCTGAGGATATCATCTAGAGTAGTCACCTGCTGATAGTTTAAAACAGTCTTAAAGCATTAATTGCTGTAAAAAGCCAAAGTAGAGGCAGAAGATGACAGAGAAGAAAACTGGGTGTAGCATTGTCTCTTCTGTGGTTCAGATGTGCTCGAGCTACTGTCTCTCATGGCTGTGGGGAGCTGTCAGCCTGCTGGAGCAGACCCCTGGGAGAACCAGTTCAGCCTCTGCTGCTGCTCCTAATGGGTACAGGCAACTGTTCTCTCTGTGGAAGAGCCATAAATGTGGAAGAGTAATTTTACCATTAAAAATACTAAAATCTTTCGTATGGAAGAAAGGGTTTGACTTTTGTGTGTGTTTTAATTGCTATTTATTTTTCTCATTGTGCCCTAAATATACATAGCACCATCCAGCTGGCTGAACCACAGAGCAGAACAAATATCTGCCCCATCCATAAAGGCACAAGCTATAAAGTGCAGATGACAGACTGAAATTTCAAATATTTGCTCTACTCACATATATGGAAGTTTTACCATTGGCTTCAATGAGATCAGAACCAGGAACTGGCTTACATGACAGAAGCGTTTGCCAAATGAGCACAAGCACATGAGTCAGAAGTTTTGGGTTGATTCCTGATGTTCCCACTGTTTGGCTGATTTCTTCACTGCTTTCAGCCTCACTCTCCCCTATTTATCAGTGCATAACAGGCTGAGGATATCTCACCTATTTACTAATTTAATTAGAATAACAAAACTCGCTTTACATCTACTAGTGGTTTGTAAAAGGCTTTTGAAACTCCACAGGAGATGCAATTTGGTTGGCATAAAACCTGTTTGCATCATAAGCATGATCATCTCTTCCATGAATTTGTTATTCCCTACAGTTGTGTCTACAAAAAGACCATGACATCGTTTATACTGCAGATGTTCAGGTACAAAGAAGCGACAGTCACTGCTTGGAGTAAGTGCCTGATTTTCTAGAAAAGGATGAGAGCAAGGAGCTTTCCATTTCCCCCACAGATTGTAGGTTGGTTTTGAGAGGTGTCCAGCTGCAGACGCTCTGCAGCCACAGCTCCAAGTGAGACGAGGTCACCACTGCAGGGCTGTGGTCAGCACAGACACCACTGTGACCATCTGAGGGCTGAAATCCACATCCGTGGCTTCCTAGAGAAAGCAAAGTGGAAGAAGCCACTCAATGGTATGACTTGGAGTTATTGTTGGCAGATTTCAGCTTCTCTCTCAGATGCAATCTTTGTGCTCAGTGCATGGTTTATCTGAGTGTATTGCTGTGATTAGAGTGCAATGCACAGGACAGCAGAGTTTGTGTTAATAAGGCAGTAATTTAGTAATTGTTGTTCCTTGATTCAAGCACAGCATCTCTACTGCTGAGCTAGATGTATTTTTTTTCTGGACTCCAGAGGCTCTGTGTCACACTTCAAAAGCATTATTTTCCTAATTTTTTTAGCTTTATTATTCAAGATCCTCAGATCTCCTGCCAGGCTTAGATTATCCTTTTTTTATAATTTTTTTTTTGGCTTCCCATTTAAACCATCCGTTCATCCAGCTTCCATAAAACCCCTAATAACTATTTTAAAGTTTTTGTTCCTGGCTCTCTCCAAACCTATAAATGCTGGTTTGAAAACCCAAGCTGAGTTCTGTGCAAATAATCCTCTCTACCATCTCTTTTCCTCTGCTACAAGAGGGTCCTTCAGTGTTTTGCTTCCCAACACTTGTTAGCTATCAGTGGTCCACATGCCTCTTGTTTGGGGGTGAAAAATGTAGATGTGGCATATGATCCACCTGACAGAGGAAATATGGAATATGATGGTTGTGACAAAAAAGGAAAATAGCAGCAGTTAAAGTAGTTTAAAACACACTTGCACTCCAAAGGTGCCTTTTCTTTCTGCCTTAGTGCAACTCCACCTTTGTCATGTGCAAGCCCCTGAGTGAGGAGACAATTCTGCTTTCCAGCAGCTCTCTGCTTTTGTGTGCTAAACACCAACCAAGGCCACACCTGTGCAGTGAGTGCTGCTCGTGCATGGGGAAAGCCCTGAGGGACTCCTGACCTGCCCCCAGAGATCTGAATTCAATCTTGGGATGTGTTGGGTGGGTGTGGTGAGAGGAGACAGCACTGCCATGCCCAGGGCAGCTGGTGAGACTGAGCAGCTTGAGACTCAGCGTGGAGGGAGAAGCAGTAGAGAAGTTCCAGCAGAATATCAGTGCCTTGGAGACACAAGGGAGGTTTTTTGGATGAGAAGTCAGCCCTGTTATCTTTTTCCCTGAGATTAAGGCTTGGCATTGATAGCTAAGATGATGTCTGCTTATTATCAGAAAGTTTTGTTCTTGTCAAAGAGCAGAGCCTTTCCTGCAAAGCTCAACCCTTGCAGATTTCTCACTACACTTGTACCAGTGATGATATAAGCTAAATCAGGATGCAGAGAGAACTGGCATGAGTTTCATGACAAGTCTGTTGGGAGAAGATTAGAATCAGGCTCTTCCCTTTTCTTTGTGTTGTGTTGGTTCTTCGCATAGTGAAGGTGCTGGCTCCTGATGCCAATGGAATTGCCTTTACAGAGTTCTTTAGGCTAGAACAGACCTCTGAGACCATGGTGTCCAACCTTGGAGCAAATACCACCATGTCAACTTAACCACAGCACTAAGTGCCATCTCCAATCATTTCTTGAACACCTCCAGGAATGGTGACTCCACTACCTCTCTGGGCAGCCCACTCGAGTGTTTAACAATCCTTTTCATGAAGAAATTCTGCCTGTTTGTGCAGCCATTGGCACTGGATTTACTGTAGCTACCAGAGGCAGCTCTTCACTTAGCAAGTGCCTGAAGTGAGGTGGATCCACACATCCATTTCAGGCCCTCCACAGATGCTCAGACTAACTGGTATCACAAGCAGGAGGCCAGACCTGGAGCTATGGAGTTCAGTGGAAAGAAATCCATATGTCTTCAGGTCTTTGGATCTGCACCAGACATAAAAAGAAAATCTTCCAATACACTTTTTCTGTGTAGAGACCAAGTGGGGCCTGTGGCCAACATCTCAAAAACCAGGGCCTAAAATTAGACCCCTAAAATACTAAGAGAAGTGTGTGGTTCCAGCTGATACCAAGTTAGGAAAAAGGGCCTGAAATAAACAGATTCCTCAGTAACCAAGATCCTGTTTTTGAGACAAGTGTTCATTCTCACAAGTCAAAACAAGAAGAAACCAAAAAGAAAAAAAGATGAAAACATCAAATCAAATCCCAGCAAACCAATGATATATCAGCCAAAGCATGTCTTACTAGAATGTTTTCCAAAATTCCTCCCGGAGTACCAGTGAGCCATGAAGACGATATTGCTCTTTTCTAAAGTATTAAATTGGGGGTCTTTTGGAACACACTGCATTTATGTGACAAATCTGTTCTACTCTTAGATCCTGTATCTGCTCTGTGATTCTTCTCTCCCTTGCGAAATTTCTTCCTTTTCCAGGCCTATGCTATCATATATATATTTAAACCTTTTTTCTTGTAGTCTTCCTGACTTTGTGATGGTTGGTGTGCTAATTTGTCTCTTTTGGCAGGTGAAGTGAGGAAGCACTTAGCTTCAATAAATACTTGGTCGAGAGAATAAGGTTCATGTCCAGGGACTATCTTGCTTTGAGAGGTGTGTGCAGACATTGTTCAGTGCAACCCTGTTCCCTGGCTAAAGCTGCTGGGAGTACTGAAATATGAACATCAGAAAATACTAATAGGAATGATAGCAGTCCTGAAAATATCTCTGACTTCTTTAGAATAGCTGTTGAATCTGGTTTTCAGCCCTCTTCTAAGTTGGTGGGTTTGTTCCTTTCTGCATATGATGAAAGTGGCCATGGTACTGCATTTAGTATTATCTTTATGTCTCAGTTAGGAATATCTATTTCATCAGTTCAGGATGAATGACCGAGCAATAAGGTATAGGAAGCCTTACAAGATTATTATCTCTCTTTCTATTTTTTTGTTTGTTTGTTTGTTGTTTGGTTTTTTGTTTGGATTGTTGTGGATTTTTTTCTTAATTTTATACCTAATGGTTACAGTGGCTTGAGCAACTAGCATGTATTTATTGTTGTATTTCAATTGTTGTGTTGTCCCAGAACCTTGCTTGTCAGACAAGATCTCCTGGTACAGTTGCACAACCAGAAGACAGCTTCTGATCCAGGAAATCAGGCTTGACTCTCCACCAAGGAAGAGAGGATTCAAACCAGCCTCATTCATGCAGTTCCCCAGAGTGAGTCTATGGAGCAGTGCAGGCTGCCTTGTGCATCAGCCTATTTTTGGTGTGAATCTGGAGAGAAATTGGGAGAGTGAGAGTGATTCCTGGCTTAGCCCTCAGGTTTTAAAAAAAAAAAAAATTATCGGTTTATATAAGTGACATCTCTAAGAATATGCCCCATGAAATCCACATGTGAGGAAGCATGTTAAGGACACCCTGAAAAAAGCAGCAAAGAAAAAAAGATGTCTCTGTGGCTGTTCAGTACCAGAAATACAAACTCTCCTCAGTTTTGCAATCTTTTGACATGGTAAGGCTGTGACCTGTTTTGGGACCACAGTGGGTTGTTTAGGTTCTCATTGGCATTTTGTTCTTCTGCAAGCAAAATTGGCTTGTCACCTCCAGCTTCCTGCCCAAGAAATAAAATGTATGCTGCCCATCCAAGTCCTTTAGTAGAGGCAGAGGGACCTGTTCTGCCTTGCAAGGAATATTCCTGAGAAGCACAGACGCATGGGTGTGACATGCTAGGGCACCAACCATCCCAGAATTGGGTGTTGACACAGTGGCCATGGGTTAGGGTTTGCCAGCTGAATACACGGCAAAGAAGGGACACAATTGGAGCCATTAATCTCTTGCCTAAGGATGGAATAGCAAACGTCTCCCACTCACATCTGCTGAGCCAGCCCCTTTTCCAAAAGCCAGTGTGCTCAGGTTATACAGTGCTCAAAAGTCCTCGCTGTTCCCAGAGTATTTCCTTAGCTCGTTGGTCCAGCGAGGGGCACAAGGGAAAGCAATTACTGCAGCAAAGGTGGAAAATGGAGGTAACGGTTCAGTCCAATCACCACCCCACCGTGGAGAAAGCTGCATCTCTCCTAACCACAGAGGAGGTGTTTAGTGCTCAGGCTCAAGGCAAATATTTCCTCTTCACTCAGCAGCAGTTAGACAGGATGTGCCAAAGCCAGCCAGGTCATGTGGCGTGAGGAAAATAAGCTGCATGGAACTGTCATCAGCAGCAAGAGCCCCAGAGCTCAGACTCAGCTCTCCTCATGGTGCTGAAACATGACAGACACATTGCACAGATACAGAGATTAAACAGATCTGGGTGTAGAGCTATTGGCTGGTCTTGCATTTAACTCTTTGAAGATAGCAAATGACACTTGCACCCTTCTAGCTGAAGTCTAAAAAACACCAACCAAGCATCCCTTCCAGGGGCAAGTGGGCTGATGCAGAGGATCCCTTTTCCTCCAAATGCTTGCCTTTGTAAAGCAGTACCAGGTTTGAGGAGGAGCAAGAGGGGTTTCTTAGGAGATGTGCTGTAGCATGGAAATGTTCTAACATGATGAATGTGTGGATGGCTCCAACATGCTACAGCTGAACTGTGATCAAACTCCTACCCAGATCCAGTGGTGGGGATTTTGTGTATCACCAGAACTATACTGATGTAATTGAGCTGGTTTTGACTAAAGTATTGTTCATTTTCTTCACAGTAGCTGGGGTGGGGCTGTGTTTTGGATCTGTGATGGGAAGTTCTGAAAATTCCAGGGATGTTTTAGAGCCCTATTGCTGAGCAGCACTTACACAGAGCCAAGGCCTTTTCTGTCTCACCTCACCCCAGCAGTGATGGGTCTGGGGGTGCATGGAAAGCTGGGAGGGGACACAGCTGGGACAGGTGACCCCAACTGACCCAAGGGATATTCCAGACCATCTGACATCATGCTGAGCAAGAAGCTGGAGAGAAGGTCAGGGTCAGGCAAGGCTGCTCAAGGTCTGGTTGGGCATCTGTCTGTTGATGGTAAGGAGTTGTTTTCATTTGTATTGCTTGTCCTTCCTGAGGGTTATTTCTCTCATTTTGTCCATTTCCTTTTCATCAAAATTTATTATTTTTTTCCTATTTCAATTATGAAATTGATCTTAACTCTCCAATTTTTTCACTTTTACCCTTGGAATTTTCCTTCCCCCCCACTGGGGTCAGGGAGTGAGTGACTGTGGCGCTTTGTTCCTGAGTGGGTTAAACCATGACAATGAGTAAAGTAAATGCACAGTAACAGCCTGGGCTCATACCTCAATAAAGATACAGACTTGCATGTGCTTTAGACAAAGTATAGATTTTTCCTTTGAAATTGTGGGTCTAAAGGTTAGGAAATCCTGCTTGCACTGTTGTAGATTATTGCATCATTTCAGACTGGTGTCCTGCATGTTGAACTCTCTGCTGGCCAGCAGTAGTTAGCTTCTTTACTTTCTCTCTGGATTAAGTCCCAGAGGTGGTATTTTATTCAGGAGTAAATTGCAAGTCAAGTCCAATTTATGACAGAATACTTGATGTAGAGGGTGCTGAAAGAAAACCATCCAAGTGAACCTTCAAGAAACTTCAGTGTAAAATATTGCTTCTCTGCAGATTGGTCTACAGATTTATATACAGTGGTGCCAGACTGCGCTCACATACACTGACTGTTCATCAGGGAGGGATGCTGTGTACCAGCAGTTGGTACCCCACACACAATTTTTAAAATTTCTGAGTCCCTAAAAAGTTATTAAAAAGACCTCACTAATTACAAAGGGATTGTATGAAGAGCAATTAAAAATGCCAGTTAGATATTTGCAATATCAAATGCCAAGCCAGATAGTTTTGTTCAATGAAATCAGTTTCCAGTAGAGTTCATAACATCATCAATGACCTAAGAAGTGCACCTGACAGCTCGGCTGCCATCTCGAGCTGTAAATCTGGGTAACTAATGGTATATCAAAGAAGAAAAGGTCAATAAATGCAGAAATGTGTGGAGAATCTAATCTTTCCCTGGTGCTTGTTATTCCTTCCTTCTCACTCTCATTCTATAATCTGTCACATTAAACTAGTCACGCTTGGCCAGAGCCTGATCAGGACAAGTTCCTGATAAAGCTGCATCTGTTCTTGTCACACAGCATCAGATGGACAAAGGCAATACATGACTGCAGCCCTGGAAATCTCTCTTCTGCAAATGCAATTTAAGAAGGAGCCACAAATATATGTAAATAAATTAAATTTGAGAAAGAGAAGGGAGAGATTACAGAAGTCACTCATTTCTTCATGCACAATTTAAAAAGTTTTTATGAGCTTGGTTTTGTTCTGAATAAAACTGCTGCTGTTGAGAACAGAAATGTCTTAGGCCTCTGAGGAATAGAGCTGGTAGTCTTTCTGTCTGCCAGCACATTTTTTCCCTGCTTCACTCAGTCCAGAAAGAAATGACTCAGTCAAAAGGACTTCCTTCCTGTCCCTTGGGTAATTATTCCACAGCCTGTTAGATCTCCCCATTAGGAAATATTTCCAGCATCATTTTCCCTGCACTTACTTGTAAAGCATCCTTCTATGACTAGAAATTATCCTAAACAGTGCCCTTCCATCATTAATGTTTCCATTTCTCCTGTGTTTCTCTGTGCTTATCACATGTCCTGTAGCATTTCACTGGAGTTTAGTTGGGCTGCAGATGTTTAATATATTTAACCTTTCCCTATATGCCACGCACAAGACTGGCACCAAGACATTTATACACCATTAAACAAGGGAGGTGCCTGCTAAATGTAATGACTTTCTTCTGGTGTTTTCATGGTAGAGGTTGTGCTAGAGAACAAGGGCAGCTTCTATTCTAAACTACATGGAAAAGGTGCAACTGCTGAAGAAGAATGACTTATAAACAGACTATATATAGAAATACATTAATTTAGCATCCAGCCATGATTTAAGTCCACAGGGGAAGCAGTTAAATTTAATTGATGTTGGCCTCTCAGACAAAGATGTTGCATATATATGTGCACACAAGAAATTCCAACCAAACTGAGGAAGATTATTAAGTTTACTAGGATTCTGTATTTTTACAGCAAAGGATATGTCAAAAACAACCAGAGTCTTTTAGACTGTGGGAATCATTGAAAATGTCACCACGCTATGTCTGGACGCATAATATGTATGTATTTTCATGTGTTGGTATATTTGAGTTTCTTTAAATTTTAAGATTTTCTCTGAATTTCTTTAGCTCACTTCATGAGCAGTTACATAATTCCTGTATTCTGTATTACCCTGAACTGTTGATATCCATTAGAACTCCAAATTTATTTTTTTTTTAAATTAAAAGTAGGGCTAATAGCTCTGTCTCTTATTGAACTTGTAAAAATTTAGNTCTTTTAGACTGTGGGAATCATTGAAAATGTCACCACGCTATGTCTGGATGCACAATATGTATGTGTTGGTATATTTGAGTTTCTTTAAATTTTAAAATTTTCTCTAAATTTCTTTAGCTCACCTTGTGAGCAGTTACATAATTCCTGTATTGTGTATTACCCTGAATTGTTGATATGTACCACCCATTAGAACTCCAAATTTATTTATTTTTTTTTTCTAATTAAAGGTAGGGCTAATAGCTCTGTCTCTTATTGAACTTGTAAAAATTTAGCATTTCTCTTTCTTCGGTTGCTTATGAATTTACTAAATCTTAAGTCTTTGTGTTGAAGTTTTCCATGCCAACTCTGTCTATTGAACAAAATATGGGGTATGTGTGAACGTAAATGATCATTTCAGTGATTTATTGTTTTTTAGGTTTTTCCGAGAACAAGGCAACAGGACAATGTGATATAAAAGTGCAAGAACAGTCATACCAGGTCAGCCCCGGCGTCTGCCTTGCTCAGAGTGCTCACTCTGACAGTGGCCAATCCTGCAAGCATATTTGACACTTCCAATATTCTCCCAGCCTCCAACAATTTGTGGCTGAGGGATTTTAGAACCAGACACAATATTTTGTGCTTAATAGTCCTTGAGGGATTTTCCTTTGGTGACTTTGTTTTTGAATCTATGTAAGCTTTTGGCCTCTGGAATGTCATTTGGTGAGGAGTTCCACTGTTAAAATTCACTCTGGTTGAAAAGAGGTCCTTTCTGGTTTTTAAGCGTATTTCCTGTCATTTTCAATTCAAGATCCCAAGCTGTTACATTGGAACCAATCATTTTGGGAGCCAGCCTCTGCCAAACCCCCTCTTGGTCCTCATTTTGGATCAGGAACAGTCAGCTCAAAGCCCTTTGCTATGCAGACAAAGTAGAAGTATTTAGGATTGTTTCTTCCTGTGTGCATCACTTCACATTTATTGACACTCAATGTCATCTGTCCATTTTCTGGGCCAGACAAATCATCTTGTGACCTTCACCTAAAGTTTTCCATAATCATTCCTTAATACTTTGGAATACCTAATTATTGGTAGCAAACTGTCTTCTAACTATTGTCTGTCTTTTCTAGATCATTGCACAAAGCTTGTTTTTTCAAGTTCAAATGCCAAGAGGTTTTTTTGAGCAGCCTTAGCCACTTCATATGATAAAAAAGAGGAAGGTGGGAGTCACTACTGTCAGGAACATGCATATTGCTATGCCCATAAGCATCCCAAAATTTCGTGAGCCATGTAAAAGGGAATGTAAATTCATGAGTCGTGTAAAAGATTCTTGACAGCAATGATTAAGCAAATCTGCAGATGTTCTGTTTCAGTGAAAGACAAGTGCCTTTTATTTCTGTAACTTTAAAGGGGTGACTTGAGATACCAAAGGCCAATAGATTTTGGTTAAAAAATTAAATAGCAGACCCAGAGCTGACTGAAATTGAGAGTGAAACTTGCTTAGAAATCAGTAGGGTGCTCTATCAAATGTAAAAATAATGTTCCTGTTAAGAATGAATAGGAACTAGTCCAAGAAAAAGTTAAATGAACCTTCAACTGTACGTGCTTGAGTAAATCTTTTCAGTGGGGACACATACTTTGAAATTGAAAACCATACCTAAATCTTTTGCTGGAGTCTTTGAGGAGTTGTATGGCTGTCTGCAAATATTGAATTTATGTGAATTGTTTGAAATGTATAACCAATTTGAAAATAACTTCTTTATCAGGGGACTTCTGACTGATCATTAGTTGTTTGTTTGTTTTTCATGCATCTCTCCCAGGTTCCCTGTGAGCTGCAGACTTTGAGAGTCTTCTCTGAGGTCTGGTTTGGGCCCTATGAAAGTTAAAAATTGGTAAAGTTAAAAATTGGTAAAGTTCATCAAAACAGTATCAACAGGATTTTATTTTTTTTCTTCAAAAGAAAGTTTCTTAATCTTCTCCATTCCTTCCCCCTGTTCCTCTCCAGGAGATCCATTCCACACAGACCATGGAATTTTGGCCTCTGCTTTATATGTGGAAGAAAAGCAAATTTCAGAATGTTGGAACTTCCCACAGATCAGAAATTCCCTTTTCCAGACAGCTCTTCATGAAAGTGTCCCAGTGGCTTCTGTGGCACTTGGCTTCCTTATGTAGGATTGTCAGGCAGATGTAGGAATACCTGAACGGGGGAGAAGGAATTGTAAGGTTACAAACCCATCGCCTTGCACGAGGTGAAGCTCCCTCTGCCCCTGCAATCAAACTGGGGACTCCCAGGCCTCCTGTTCTCCAATCCTTTGTGAAATCTTCTCCAGAGCAATGGCTCCTCTGCTGAGTCAGTTTAACCTCTCCAGCTCTAAAGGAAGTGAGTATCTTTGTTAGAGATGGGATTCTCAGAAGTTCTGAGCAGGGCAGCTGTCACCTCTGAGCAGCTTCACAGGAACTTTTCAATCCCAGCCTGCCAGTGAGAGGGAATTTTGAAGTGTGCCAGGAGGCATTGCTCCTTCTTCACAGGGAAGTTTTTCCCCAGCACAGAAGAAAAGAAATAACGACAGAAGCAGGAGATTTTAGTAGTTAGTAGAAAAGGAATTTAAATTGTTCTAGTATCTCCCTTTACATTATCTCTGCTGCTTATATTTTGGCTTCCAGTGTATTATTTTTTGCTGTCCACTTTCCAGACTCCTCTGTTAAATTTCTTGTGGTAATATAACAAAGTAAAATTTCACTGAAATGCAGTAAAACAGAGGTAAGCAGAGACAGGAAGCTCATTTTATGTATAAAAAAGGTAGAATTTATATCATCTAAGAAATGTGTCTGGTGGCATGGACAGTGTGAGGGATATCCTGAAGGAGTTCTGCTCCTCTGCTGCCACATCCTTTCCACACCAATTGTGACTCTGCACATGCAGTATTTGAGTGTAGGTGGGACACTGCTCATCATTCTCTGAAGTACATCTCCTGTAGTCATTTCCACGAGTAGGAGAATAGGTAAAAAGCTACAATTTCACTGTTTCTGATTTATCTGTTTTCCATAGAAGAGGGCAGTTAAAGTTCACACTTATACAGATGACAAAGGCACCAGAGCAAATTTTAAAGCACTTTCTTTCACAAATGAAAATGATTGGCCTTTTCTGTGCTGGAAAATAATAATTAAAAGAGGCCAAGCTGGCCTCCTTTTGTTTGCAGCACTCTTAGTCTATGACAAAGTCCATCATGAAATGTTCTTACAGAAGTTGAGCAGTGAGAAAGGAATGATGAAATACTGACTAATGGAGAAAAAAAAATAACTATTTCCAATGTGTCTTAAGGAACAGCAGCAGATACCTCAAGGCTCCCTGGGTTTTCTACCTTGCACTTAGGGAACATAAATATTTTGACCTTCATGAGCATCTTTGTGGAAGACTTACCATCAGAAGTTGAAGGACCTTGCACAGTTCTAGAAGGGAAAAGGAAATCAATCCCCCACAGCAGCAACTTCATGAGAATTTAGTCTAACTTTAAAAATGTTCAGGGAGGAGAGATAAAGACAAAACCAAGGAAATTAATCAGGTTCCCAGATAGAGGATATGAGGAATGGTGGGATGAAAGTATGTGCCTTTCAGAGCCTTGAAGTAAGGATCAGAAGAGATTCTTTGGACATGCCTTTCAGGTCATTGCCTGGCACTATAAACTCTGACTGTGATACCCCAAAACCTGGCTGGATGCACTTTTAATAGAACTGCCTCAGAGCTGTCCCTGAGGATGTGATGTTGGAAAGGGAGACAGAAAATGGTTGTTTCCATCTATTCTAGTGCAGATTATCTGTGGAAAATACCACTGCTGTATGGCAGAAGCTGCTTTATATGCCTCAGTTCAGGCTTCAGTCTGCTTTTATCCAGGGCTAACTCCTTAAATTTCAGAAATTTTTGTTTTTCTAATTGACATCAGTACAAAGAGAAGAAAATCAAGTGATGAAAATCTCTTCCAGTAAGTGATCCTGGAGCTGTCTTTGCCATTAAAATCTCTCTTCACAGCAGGGTCTTAAGCAAGTTCAAGGCAGGCATGTCTGTCAATTCAGGAACAGGCACAAGAAATGCCTTCCTGAACCACTGCCTTAAAATAACTCCCCCAATGGCCTCTTGTGCAGTGACATTTTGGAAATGTGCAACACCTTATTAGAAAATTCGACTGTGAGTACCAGGCACTCCACTGAGGTTCCTGGGATTTCAGCCCAAGATCTCAGCAGCCTTGTCATCTCAGCATAGCTCAGAAAGGCACTTTTTAAACTAAAATCTTGCTGTAAAATAATAGACATTGTGACATGGGAAGCCTCATAAATTGAAAAATGTCAGTTGGTTTTGCAGAGGTTACTTACTAATTTTCACCTCGTAAAGATTTCAGAAGGGATTCTAGCACTCTGTTAAACTGCTGCAGTGAAGTTTCCATGTTTATTCATACACACCTAGTAAGCTCCCTGAAGTAGCCAAAGGGCCTGGTTTCACCAGCACACAGCTGGGGACTTCTCTTGTTTTCGTTGTGCTGAATTAATGTTCTCCAGTGTGAGAAAAGTGTGTACATTAAATGCAGATGTTTGTTCCCAGAGGAGGTGTGAGAACCCAGCTCACCTCTCTAGCTCAGGTGCTCTTGTCCAAAGAGGGCTGATGGTTAAATGCCCTCCTCTGTGTATCCTTACTTTTGCAGCTGCACCCAAATCTGTTTTCTATTTGGAGCTATTGGCTTGATTTCAGCCCCTGTCCCCTCAGCATCTTCCCTGTCACACTCAGCACAGGTGGGTCTACACTCTGTTCAGGAACTTAGAGCAGGATCCCAGCCTAACATAGGTTGGCTCAGCTCCAGCCAAGTCTATTGCCCAAAATCTCAGCTGTTGGGAAGTTCAGTTGATTTAAAGCCACTGTGAAAATCTCTGCAGCTCTGTACAGTGATTTGTTTCCCCTTTCAGGATATGTGCCCCATGGAAAGCTGCTTAAGCTGATGGAGTAAAGTAGTGTTTTCCCTGTTTTCAGCTGGTCTCAGAGTACTCCAGTCCTCCTGAGCCACATTTTCATTTCAGTTACACCAAAGTAAATGCTACCGAGGACAGAGGAGATACAACACCAAAATAATACTGTGAGATACAAGAAACCTTATACTTATTTTGCTAGTTTATTCTTCACCCTGTGCTTGTGTCCTTGTGTGTCCCTCACCCTTGTCCAGCAGGATCTCCTCAATATTCCTGCCCCAAGCCTCCCCTGGCAGTGATGCCTCTCAGCCTGACAGGGGTTTGCTCTGGAGTCACAGGGGCACTCAGGGCACTCCTCCTGAACACTCCCAAATGCATTTTTAAGGTAATTTTGGTGGTTAAGCTCTCCCCCTGTGCAAGTCAGCAGGAGCCAGCAAAGTGAGAAGTTCGGGGCCAGTGACAGGGAGGGAAGTGTCAGGGTTAAGCTGCAGTGCAGGAGGTTTTTGCATGGGTGTTAAGGGCTGTGCTCCTGGCAGGCTGAGCCAGGGTAGCTTAACTGTCTGGACAACATCTCCTGCATCTGTGAGGGTTTTCTGCTTCATTTTTTCTGTTGATCCATATACCTCCCTCATCTGGAATGCATCCACTGATTTTCGTGAATTTCTCAGGATTTTCATCCCCTCTAAAGAACATTTAGTTCATTGCTCATAGTACTGACACTACCTCAATACTGCAACAACTGTGGCAGATGGGCCAAAGGCAGAGTTGGAGTAGGCAAAATTATCCTCCATTGGAAATTTTGGGGCAGATTTTGCAATCCTCTTTGTGCAAATTGGACCAAATCAGTGTGTAAGCTGGCCAGAAAAAAGTATCTAAACAAAGCTGGTATGAAGTGGGTGTGCAAAATGAGTGGGACTTCCATTTCACTGGGGCCAAGGGGAGGTACTGAACAGCATGAAAGGAGAAATGTAATGCAGAGATGTGTGTAGGCATTTAGCTGCATGAAGAACAAGGGAAAATAAAACCCTGTGCAGAATTATGCTATTGGTGGATCTAGCTGCTGGTATTTTGGTGAATTATTGTCGCTATTACAGCCATCTGGAGCACAGAAAAGGGATGAAACTTGTCTTTTTTTTTTAAAAAAAGGGCATTTAGGACAATTTTCTTAGTTGCCAGCTCTTTGGAGGGCAGTACCCAAAGCAGTTCTTGTTGTTCACTGTGGGAGGGGAAGGGGCAGGTCACCTGCTGGGGGGGTCACCTGGAGGATTCTGCTGGGGACTCCTGGAGGTGCAGCTCTGGCTGCTCTCCTGGGCTCCCCAGAAAGCTGCAGTGCCTGCCTGGTGCCAGTGCTCAGTGTGCTCAGGGGCTGCTCCCAGCAAGGCACATCAGCGCTGCCAACCCTGAAATCCATCTCTGCCACTCAGGTTTGATGCTTGTCCTTCTGCTGTGCTGAGGCCTGACTGTGTGGGGCAGGTAAGGAACATTCCCTCCCTCCCCTGCCTCCGGAATAGGGGTGACCTCTGCTGCCCCGGTGGAAGGGGAAGGGAATGTGTTAATGGCTCTCTGTGGAGAACGAAGGTTTTTCCTAGCAGCACTTTAAGGTTTGCTTCCAGAATATGTACAGTTATCACTTATGTGCCTTTAAATTCTTTCCTTTACTCAGAAGAGGTCAGTGCATAGAAAAAGAATTTGGATTATTAGGCTGCTGGCACTGACCTGCATTTTCCACTGTGTAGACTTGGAATACAGGTTGGTGCCTCTCCTCATTTGTTTCCTTTTTCCCTTCCCCTCTTTCTTCTCCCCATTCAGTAAGATGTTGGATTTCTCTTTTAATGATAAATATTTTAAAATTTTAAATGATCAATTAAATCACTTCTTTAATTTCTCTGGGAATCTTTAAGGTTGCACATTTGATCTCCTGAAATGTGAAGAGCCCAGTGAAGTGATTGAGGCATATTAGTGCTTCAGTCCTCAGTGTGCTCAGAAGACACCAAATTTGTGTCCTTGCTACTGGAACAAGAGCTTTAGAAATGCAGGATCAAATCCTGTGAGGTGTCATAGCTGTCACTCTGAGCTGGTCAGTTTGCAGATGGGGAAGCTGCTGATGGGTCTCTGGGAAAGGAAAACTCCTGGCCCTGTAGTTTGGAACCACTGTTAATGTCATGATGAAGGCCACCTTGGTCTATGTGATATTTCTGCTACTTTGAATCAATGTTTTTCAGAAAGTGGTTTTATTTAAAGGAAGGAAAGTTATTTTTATTATGAAGATAGTTGTAACTAGGAAGTCTCCATGGTGCAATCCATCAGTATGTTCAGCTCATAACTGAAAACCTGAGATTTGAGCCCATGCATAGATGGAGTTTCCCTTTCCTCTGCCCTTGTCAGGAAGGTTGGAATTAGATCACCTTTAAGGCCCAGTTCAACCCAACCCATTCTATGATATTGGGCTGCAGGGGTTTGTCCACACAAGGCTGTCTGTTGTAAAGTGAGATCTGTGTTCCCAGTACAGAGGAGAAGAGGAGTTGCCCCTGTACCCCTACAGTGATCTCAGGGCTTGGGAGTGGAGAGACAGTGGATATTCTGCCATGAAATGACCAGGGATGCCTACGATGGGATGATAATAAGTTGTGGCTCCTAGGAACCAGTCCTATTTCAGAGCACATAATGGAAATAATACTGCTTCTGCTGCTGTTTTGCTCTAAAAGAGATATTAATGTAAAAAATAGAGTAATTTACAAATAACTGTCTTTTCCCAGCTGGCTGTCATGACAGCAAAAGCCCCATAACAGAGCCATTCCCTGAGCCAACGTTATTTCTAAACCACTTCTAGTTCGTGGAAAACAATTTGCAAAATTTTCAGTGGTTTGGGAAGAAGAAAAGCCATTTTACAAATCATTGTCTGCTGCAGGAAAAGCAATTGTCATGGACATAAAAACACAATATTGGTGTTTTTAGTGTATCAAGTCACGTGCCAAATCAGAGGGCTACCGGAGAACATAATTTCAACACTGTCAAACAGCTTCTGCTCTGCCTGTGTGGTGATTATCCTCTCAGTTTACACAGATCTTTGCACTCCTGCGGTGCTTTAATAACATCACTGTAACTCCCTGACATTTGGGTAACGTGAGGAGCAGGGAATTCTGGCAACACCTAAAGTCATCAGTCACTGTCAGCCCTGGGCTGAAGCTCCTCCTCTCTAACCATGGGGCTGCATGGCTCAGACAGCTCTTTCTGACACTGCTTCCCATGGCTCTCAGGAAACAACCTGCAGAGTCTCTGGATGACGTGTCTGGCTGCCCACAGGCAGCAGGAGAAGGGAGAGGCTTCAGTTCATAAACGCTGGCTGCTCCTCACGGTGATGCTGAGGAGTTCTTTGTGTGGCAGGAGATTGAGGGACCTGCTTGGGATGGAGGGGAAGGGGGGAAACCCCCTTTGGTCCAAGGAACTCACAGGACCAGGTGGAAAAAAGAGATGGAAGAAGGGCAGGATTGAGGTGCTTCAGATAGTGACTGTGTGGATAAATACCTTGAAGAAAAGGGGTCTGACATTTTCTCCATTCAGTCTCTGCAGCCAGGCTCTGGACTTGTTTGTACTGGTGTCAGTCACAGTGCCTCTGCTGACCTCAGTGCAATGACAGCGTTCTCTGCTATCAAGGTACTCACTTGAGAGCAGTTAGTCCACTTCTAATGAGTAGAATAGAAGCCTGAATAGAAGCCAGTCCCTTGTCTGGGCTGGGAAAAACCAGGGATGGTTAGTAGCTGGCTGTTTTTTCTGCCTATTGGTTGTTTATTTGGTCTACTGTGAACTAAACTGATTTCTCCACGAATCAGGCACTCCCTGCTCCTGAGAGCATTGGAGCTCCCCAAGCATTTTGTATGAGCAGGACTGACACCAGTGGCATTGCTGTGTGCCCAGGGATGTCTGTGTGCAGCCACACATGGCTCCACCCAGGGCAGGGTTTCTGGCCTATGGGATGAGCAGAGATGAGTTATCTGTGGCAGTATGCCAGGTCTGTTACTCTCTCAGTAGCAGCCTTAGTACCCTGCCTCACTGTTTTTTTGGGGTTTTTTTTTTGGTTGGGTTTTTTTGTTTGTTGTTGTTATTTTTTTTGTTTGTTTGTTTAATATGCTCCTTGTGTTGCTTATCATGTACTTTTATTATCTGTTATTTTATTGCAGATTTTGCAAAAAAAAAGTCAGCCACATCACATCTTCTATGTTTACCTTAAGCACATCTTATGTTCACAGCTTCCATGCTCTCCGAATGCCATTTTTTTCTCGAAGACAACCAGGCTTTGCTGTGGCAAGGCTGGGCTGTGGCAAGTGTAGATGCTCCAAATCCCAGAAGGATCCTCTTATGGTGCAACATCCCAGCTTGTGTTACATGATTTAGTTCAGCAGCCCAGCTCCAGATCCTGTCTGGCTGGTCACTGCAGCTGTGTGCTTGGTGGCAATGTGCTTGTTTTGGGGCTGTGAGACAGGGATTGGGGTGCTTAGTCAGTATTATCTGTTCCGTCTCACTCCTCTGGTTGGTTAGTTCCAAATGTAGTTTGGATATGTAATAATTCCAAAAGAAATTTCTAGAAGAACCTCAGAAAAACCGTCCCCAGTGTACAAATTACTGTGTTAATGTGACTGAGCTCCTGTGGCTGAGATTGCAAATCATTTTCAGATGTCGTCAGCATCTTTTTTTTGTGCTTTGTCCCTGTCCTCCCGTGACCATTGCTTGGAGAGCCGTGTACACACTCGAAGGAATTGCTTTGAGGGGAGAGCTCAAATATCAAAGTGGAAAAAAAGCATTCAAACCTAAAAGCTGACCATAAAGCCCAGCACATCATTTTCAGGAGCAGAACATTATGGTTACTCTGCTGACAAACTTCTTTTGAGGGCAGCAGCATGGTCCAGCACCATTTTAGATTTGTCTCGAAGCCGCATGTAACCAAAATAAATATATGGTTACATAAGAAACTATATTATATTCCTGCTCCATGATTCCAAGTGTAATTGTAAAGTAAGCACAAATGCAATGTGTCTGCCCTTGTGGAGGTAGAGGGCAAACCTCCTTCCACACACAATTCCATGGATTCACACCTGGGACTAATGACCCAAGCAGTGCAAGGGAGGTGAGTTTGTCCCCTCTTTTTAGGTCCTTGTATAAGATATGGAAGCCTCCTCTGGAGGTGAAGGCAAGGGACAGGTAGGGAGAGGCACCAAACAGGCTCCAGAGAGCAGCCACATTGCAGGGAGGGAGGGAGGGCACTGTGTGGGTTTTGGACATTGCCCAGCTTGGCGTGAGTAACTGAAGCCCAGAGGATTACATGGCTCACATGAGTCCCTGGTGAGTTATACAGCTGGTTCACATGCCAGCAGCAATGCCTGTAGTTCCAGGGACTTGCTGCTGCATGGCACGAGCCTGCTCCCCACTGTGTGTGAGCAGGAGAAGAGTTATGCTGAGGAGCTGTGGCAAACCTGCACTTCTAGAGCTGGACTTTGAAATCTGGCACGGGATCATTGTGCTTCTTTGCCCCTGAAGGTGTTGTGAAAATATATGAATCATTGTTTGTTTTCAAAGGGCTTGGACACTGTAATTTTGAACAGGATAGAAAAACCCATGAAGGAGCCCAGAGATCTTCATGAAAGACAAACCTTGGCCTGCAGAGAGAAAAGGTCTGACTGTGGCTGGCACTGTGCAGAGCTGGACAAGGAAACACACAGCAAGAGTAAGCAGGCAGTGTTAAGACCCTGAGTTTTCTGAAGCTGTCAGTCTCTCAGTTTTAATCAAGCACGAATTGTTCAGTTCCATGCAGAAGGAACTGGACAATGTTCACTGCCTCTACTCCCTATGGGATTAAAAGTGGGACTTCTCCCTCACTTTTGGTCTAGAATACAGCAGCCAGAGATGGGAAAAAAGCTGCTAAGATGAAAGGGCATTTTTCATGCCATAATGTTCTGAACAGGACTTTATAGCCCTTGGCCATAGGATATTATACAGTGCTCAGTCTTCTGTCCCAGTCTCTAGACCTGTAGTGTGGTATAATAATGTGTGCATAAGCACCTAGAGAAAACATAAATTAAATACAATCTGAGGCACCTGAGCAGCAGGACAGTGACTGCTGTAAAAGCCCACATGGAAGTGAATGTTGCCAATATGAGGAGCCACACATTAAAGGAGGATGATGAGATATTTACCTATGAATGAAAAAATGAAATGACACCTACATCAGATAAACAAAGTTTGAAATTGCTTTACAAAAGAGATCAGTGGTATCAACACTGTGGAAAGCAGGGCCCAGAGAGCTGAATCCAAGGCCAGCTAGTCAAGGCAGAAATGAAGCTGAGACTAACCCCGTGCACCTACACAAGCTGAGGGCTGAATATCTGGAAAACAGCTTTTAGAAAAGACCTGGGGCTCCTGGTGGATGCATTGACCATGAGCCAGCAGTGGCCTTGCAGCAAAGAAGACCAACAGCACCCTGGGCTGGGTGAGTGTGTGCACACCTGGCATGCTGGGCTTCCCAGTATAAGAGAGGTGTGGGCATACTGGGAGGCCACATCTTGGAACATTTGCCATATGTGAGCAGAGGATGAGAGAGCTAAGGTTGTATAGCAGAGGTGATCTTATCAATGCATATAAACACCTCATGGGGGAGGAAAAGACAGAGCCAGAGTCTTTTCAATGGTGTGCACTAAAAGAGGCAAAGGGCACAAACTGAGTACAAGAAATTACATTTAAACATCAGATTTTTCTTTTTTTTTTACTGTGGCAGCAACTGAAGAATGAACAGGCCGCCCAGAGAGGTTGTGGAGAGCACTGGCAAAAAGTTGCTTTTGTTGACCCTGCTTTGAGGAAGGGTGTTGGACTAATCAATCTCCAGAGGCCCCTGCCAAGCTCCACCATGCTGTGGTTCTGTAACAGAATACAGCTCTCCTGAATCCCAGGGTAATGTTTGAAATGAAATGTTTACTGGATCCTGGGCATGTGCTCTGTTTTGATTAAATACTGCACACAGAAGTATATGATTAGGCTGCACATGCAGAGGTGGTCAGTGCATATGCATGGTTACCTGCAGAATCCCTCCATATGCAGGCAGACCAGCACATCCAGCCACCCTGTCAGAAGAAAACGTAAAAGATTGCTAAATTCCACCTAGACAGAATTTCCAGCTGGAAAAAAAGAGGAAGGATGTGCCGGGGAAACCTGGCCACGTGCTATTCCTGCCTCCAGGATCTTGTGTTAAGTCTCTATACAGAGCAGTTTCTCCTTAAATACTCACCTAATCAAAGAGGGTCTTTGGACACCAGGAACAGTACATTCGTCACTTGACTATGTGGTGAGTTACTTTATTCATCATTCCTTGTATTCTTCTCTTTAAAACTTCCAAGCTATACCAGATGAGGGAAAGTAATGTGAGTGTGTAGTTGTACAGAAAGGCTTGCTGCTTTTCTCATACCAGCACATCCAGCTCATGTGGGCACGAGCAATTCCTGCAGCTGTGCCACTGCTTTAGTTTATGCACATTGCTTGAGAATAAAATAAACTGTAACGAGTTTAGTCTGGCAGTTACTTTTACTGCCTTTTATTTCAGTTGTGTCTTGCAGTTCTCTGTCATTTCACGTGTTTCCCCCCTCTCTGCAGTAGCACGGCTGCAAAATGCATGAAGGCAAAATGCTGCCAACTGGGTGAGCTCGAAGGCGGAGAGGGAAGGAATAACTGAGGAGCTGGGTATCGGCACCCAGCCCTTTGTACCCATAAGCGTATCTGGATCTGTTCAAACCAGCCAACACCTTCCTCCTGCTTCCTGCAGGAATGCTGGGGCTGTGGGATGGCTGGATTGCAGCAAACCCCGCTGGGCCCCACGCTCCTCTAGAGGGCGGTGATGGCCTGACGGACGTTCTGCTGTAGCGGGATGATGTCTGAAATATCCCTCACTGATCCAGCTGCGGAGCTGAAGCTGTTCGGGGAATTGCAGCTTCCCTGCAGAAAGGTGCAGAGTCTAGCAGACAGGTCTCTGTCCGGCTGAAGCGATAGAGGAGTTAAGTGGACACGTTATGTACCAGAATTGGCTCAAGTGTTAGGACGCATTTACAAACTGCTGTGAGATAGTTAATTCTCAGAAACACCAGAGACCTTCATTTCTGTAACACCATTGGTTTGCTGTTTCCCTTGTTTGCTGGTTCCCTTGAAAGAACCAATCCATAAGCACATGTATACTAGAGCAAAGCAGGTAAAAAGTCAAATCAGCCAGCACAAATTGCTCTGAACTCCTGGGTTTATACTAACAGCATGCTCTGTTTGGATTCCAGCACAGGACAGTCCTGCTGTGCAAGCCACCATCCCAGGGGTGGACTTACCAGGAATGAGGGGACAGAACCTCCCTTATTAATGCCATTTGATGCAGGAATCATTTCCATGGAGAAACAGCTTCCCAGCCCCACCTTTCACATGACTTCCTTTACCTGCATGTCAGGTAGGAAAAGGGTGGTGAGATTTCCTGCAGCATCCTGTGATGCTGTGAGTGGTGCACGTGGCTCTGCCCAGCTTCCACACCTCGGCATCTGACTGAAGAATATCTATCCTTCCTATCCTTCCTCTTTTTCCCCAGTCTGTTGTCGTCGTTTTGCTGATCAGCTGCTTTCTTTGCTTCTGCATCTCTTCTCCTGGTGCCAGTAAACAAAACTCCACTGTACTCAGTTCTGCAAGAAAATTATGAAAAGTTGTTTGAAATAAAGTGTGAGGTGAGGACAGTGTTTCAGGGCAGACATATCTTTTCTTCTCTGAGCATATCTAAGTTTGAGCTGCTGCTGCACCTTCAGTGCTGTGCTGCATGGCCACATTTGTGCCTGGCTCTGGAACTGAAGTGTGTGCTCTGCAGCCAAGGTGCACACTTTGCTGTTCTGTGCTCTGTGTGCTGTGGTGCCAGGGTTCATGGGCCACAAAGGGTTTGTTTCAGTGGCAGGGGCCATCAGCACACAAGTCTTTGACAAGGCAGGCAGTGTGGAAACATCAACACTCTTCCCTCCCAGAACAGAAAGATGGGGCTTGTCCTCAGTTTGTTATCTTTATGTTTAGCCTCAACTCCAAGGAGTGTAGTTAGAGGGGATGGAAACAAAATCTACTAATTTTCATTTCTGTGTTGCCAGTTGGACCAGGCTGACACTGGCCCAGAACTATCACCATTTGCTTGGTACATGGAGAGATCTGTGTGTTTTTGTTACTCCTTGTCCATTAGCTCATGGACCACCGTGTCCACAGCACAAAAGGTCCTGTTGCTTTCCTTGGCCATCTTCCCTCCTCACATCTATCTTGGGCTGGGAGCCAATGGCGTTGGCACCAGAGATAAAACATCTTTTATTTCCAAACGCAAACTTCTGCATCAGAGCATGCCTTGCCTTTCAAGAAGCAGTCCTTTTTGGGACTTTTGCTTTGTTTTTTAAGAGCTTTTTATGGATTCATACATGTCGTGACCCAACACCTATCACAAGCACATAATTCCAGCACAAAGGATTTTTAAAAAGTACATATATAGAACCTGCTAGTAGGAAGCCTAACATTCTTAAAGGTTGTTACTGTCTTCAGTGCTATTTTCTACCTTCACTTTGTCAGTTTTGTTTCTCCAACTCCATCTATCTGCAAGGATTCATCTTAAATGGAAGTGACACAGCAAAACCTACTTTGATAGTTTGCAGTATTAAAAATAGCTGTCTTAACATAGGTTTTCCTTCCAAGGTAGAATGCACCTTCTATTGGAAAACATTCATGCACATTGTTAATATAGGGTCTCTTTTCAATAGACTGTCTTACAGTGAATCATCTGCTCTCTGGCTCTGTGTATCTACATACAAATAGGTGAGAATTAGCTTGGTTTCTGAAATTCTCTCTTTTGTATTGACTGAAAATCTGGGGTGGTTATTTTTAAATATTTCCCGTTCTCCAGACAAGATATGAATGTAAAAGCAACAAAAGTAATGTTGGATGTTCTCCCTGTACCAATAATGTAGCTGTAAAATGCTGTGTTTTGATTAATTTGGTGGAATGCTATTCCTCTTTCAGACTGGTGTCAGAATCGGGCCAATTTTTTCTGAAGAGTTTATTGTCTCAGGAGGTAAAAATAAATTGAAGTCACTGTAATTTGGAATATCTCAGTTTTTTTTATCTGAGAGCTATATGAATCAGTATCAGCTGAGCACCTGGCTCATGGAAATCAGCTCTTTATTTTGAAGAATATAGTTTTTAATCTAAAAAGAAAAGAAAAAAGCACTTGGATTATTTCTTAGAATTTTAGGGCAAACCTTGCAAACCTGGAAAAAATGTCCACTTTTGCTAACTTCACTGTGGTGTTATTTTCCCATGTTAAACTGAGAACTGGACTGTTCCTGATTACACATTGCTGTTCAATGAAAATATGTGTAATCCCAGTAATCAGAATGCCTCAGGTCTCAAGCCTTTACTCCATGCCAGATCAATCAAAAATTCCTGAGGAAAGTTCTTTTGCTTTGGCCATAACACCTGCTGGACCCTGCCCTGTTCATGTTGATGTGTGAGTGACAGATGTGGGATGCTGTGTGAGGAATCAGTGGTTGCTGGCAAGGGTTACACACTTGGAAAAGGCTGGAAGGTGAAGTTCCCATGGGACAACTTAGTGACAGAATGACTCAGAGGCTCCTGTGGCTTGGATCACAGGGAGGTAACAGCACTGCTGCATGTTTTAGTGGGAGAAGGGAGGGGCTAAGAGTGCAAAAATATCAAGTATGGTGTATTCATGTGCCATTCCTAAGCCTTTACAGACAAGGTCTGGCAACCCCAAATATAGTTTCCACAGGCAAGGGTGCTGAAGAGCAAGATTGCTCAACCTTAAACAAGTGAACCCCTGCTAACTCCTGCTCTCTGAATCAGAACCTGTCTACTTAAGGAAAACAGCCAGCTCAACTGATTTGCAAACCAGTGTTGAAAGATTTATGGAAGCTTTTGTCAGACCATGAGGTGAGCAGGGAGGTGAGTTTGTCTTTCTCTTGGATGGTAACAAAAAGAGCTTCATGTCTTGTGTCCTTACCTCCTCCAATTTCCTTTTTTTTTTTGTCTTCCTAGTTGAGAAAAATCACATTATATTTGTTTATTCATTCATGGTTAAGACAATAAATACTCCTTCCAAAATCTTGGTTGCCCTAACTTAATTATACTGTAAGTATAATTAAACCACAGTGTTTGAGGATAACTGTTCCTTAGATGCTCTGCCAGCAGAGTAACCATCATATAGCTTTTTCATTGTCTGGGAAGCTTCCTTGGCAGTCTTCACTAGAAGGTGTCAAAAAGGTTAATAAATCAAAGTCAATTTAGAGCAGTAAATTAAATGTTAACACTCTAACACACTATTCATTTTATTAGTAGTATTTTGGGGGGTTTGTTTGCTTATTTACGTGCTTTGTTTGTTGGTTGGTTTGTTGGCGTTTCTTTTTACCCAGAGAGAAAACCCACACGTGTGCTGGTAAAATATTTTATGCTAAGGTCAGAAGCAGCCCATGAAGATGACAAATTATCCAGATCTGAGTCTCTCACATTTCCTAGTCAGAGCTGATGATAGTTGTGTGCATCAGCAACCATTTCTGAAACCTTTTAGATTTTGTAGGAAGGATACAGTGACAAATTGTGAAATAGAAAATAACTTTTCTTAAAGGAAGAGCCTCAACCTCAGAGTAGGTCCAGTAAGAACAAAAGTGGCTGGAGCTTTGCTATAGCATCACTGATCTATGGAGAGCATAAAAGAAAATTTTGATGCCAGTTCTTAGACATCCTCTTGGAGCCAAAGGAGGTGACACTATGGCTGCGCTTCTCCTGCTGTTTTCTCTGCAGTCTTCCCACCTCTCCCTCACTCTTGTGAGGTGCTGAGTTGTAGATGGCTGAATCTCAGCTGTTCTCCAGACTTTCCTCTGTGTTGTGAAACACCAAAACACCTTTGCTGCCAACACTCAGCTCTCTGTCATCAGCTCACTCACAGTGTCACAGCCCAGATCTCCTACCAGCCACATCAACACCAAGCGTGGTGGCAGAATGGAGTCCTGCAGAGATTCTGCTTGAAGGCCTCAAGATAGGACCTGTAAAAACTCCCAAGAGGAGTAAATGCCTGTGAGTGCCACCTTGTGTCTTTCCAACAGCAGAAAGAAGAAGAAACTGAGTGTCTGGAACTGCAGTAGTTGGTCAGCAGCACCTTGTGGCCACTATGTGTCACCTTGTGTCATATGTGACTAAGGTACCCCATAAACTAATAATACCTCATTGTTAGATTGTTGTAATCTTTTCTTTTTTCTTTTTCTTTTTTTTCCCCTGAGATCCTGCTTGCTTGTTTTAGACACATCAGTCAAGTACTGCTGTGTCCTTGGACTTCCAGCAGCAAACCACCACCTAAATGCAGTAAAATGAACCTCAGTCCAGTTGTCTTTGTGCAGCAGCATTTTCAGCTGTGTTTCAGCAGTCTGGTGATGTCTGGATCTGCTTTTTTGATTCTCTTGCTCCTCCAGTACCCACAGAGCTCATTTGGATTTCTGCAGCTGCCATCACTGTTCTTCCTGCAGTGGGGAAGAGTCTCAACCTGCCTGACACTGATGTGGCTGCTCCTGTGGCCAACACATTTGTGTATTTCTGCATTATTTCTGCAGATCTGCTCTAGGCCACATTCCCATATCAGCCTGTACTGAGAGGTGCTGTAGAAACACAGAACCCCTTGGGCTGGAAGGGACCTTAAATATCACCTAGTGCCACCCCCCCTGCCATGAGCAGAGACACCTTCCCCTAGACCAGATTGCTCAGAACCCCATCCAGCCTTGCCTGGAACATGTTCAGGGATGGGGCAGAAGTCCTTGCTTTGCCTCAATATGACTAAACTCTTATTTTTCTCTAATCACTTTGATCAAAACAAATGAAATCAAAGAATTTGCTTCCTGGCTGGCATTTTTTTCCCCACATGCTGCAAATTTCCTTTTACTGTCCATGGCTTGTAGGAACAGCTTTTGGCAAGCCAGAGTAAAAACTACTGTGAAAGTACTGTGCCTATCTATTTAGGGAATAAAATTACTGTGAATTAACTCTGAAGGAGTCTGCACTGGTTAGAATTTTAAACAGGTCTAAAATGCTCCATGAATCTATTAAAACCTGAGATTTTTAAAAAGGGGCAAAAAAGAAGATAGACAGACTTATTCTAGGGAGGCAAACAGGGAAAGAAATAAGTCCTCTGGTACTGCCTAGGAAGGAGAGGCATCTCCACAGCTCATGCTTTACAATTCAATAACTTAATATTTCAATAACAGAAATGAAGTGTCTGAAAGACTTAAGTTATTGTCACTTGCTTTACAAAGCACACTCCTTTTCTAATGCTCAGCTTACAGTGGTGTTTGGTCTACTAAAAACACACTAATTTCTTTCTGAAGCTAATACAGTCCTTCTGATATCTGCAAGAAACAAAGCTTTAAAATACCTTCAGTAATAACTCAGGACATCAGGTTTCTGTACTGCAGTTTACAAGAGTGAGAGTTTAGAAGAATGGTGATGCTGCTGAAAATCTTTCTCTCCCATGACTGTCTGAATCTTGAAATTAAATTTTAAAACAAGGAAAAAAAAAACAGAACAAACCTCTAGACCTTTAATTACAATCTAATCATTTTGATCACAGCAATAAATATATCAAATGTGAGGCAAGTATGTGTGTGAGAGTGCAGGACAGAGAAAGGTTTAGGGCAAGGATCAGTGGAAAATCTTTAGAAATGATGTAAGAGAAAGCAAAGGCAGGGATTGGAGTTTGTAGCCTACACCAGAGACTATAAAAACTCTGAAAGAAAGCTGAACATTAAGGATAAGTTAGGAGGAAGAACATAGCAGGACCATTAAGGTTGGAATTGATTGCATCCAATGCAAGGTAAGAGGAGTGAGGGTAGAATGTGTTGGGGATGTTTTTTGTCTTCTGCTCTCTGTACAGAAGCTTTCTTCCCTTCTGTGTTTTCCTCTTTTTGATGTTTTCTTCATTTTTTTTTTTAATAAACAGACATGCAAAAGGTATAAAGATGCCCAGATCTGATGGGAAAAGCACAACTACTTTTTCCAGTTTGGAATTAAGATAATAAGGTGCCTATCACCTAGGATTTTTGGTAGCAAAACTGAGCTAATATTCAGTGGAAACTTATTTCCTTCAGTTAATCAGCAAATATTTAAACAGAATGTGTCAGTGCATTTTTCAACAGTGACAAATTACTTTTATGCTCTTGCAATGCTTTGCAGTAAACTGCTGTCTCTGTATATTGTTATGGATTTTCTTTTTGTGTAAGTTATTGTCAAATGCATATTACTTCTTAAGCTGAAGAGCTGTGACAGAATAATTCTTTTGCATTACTAAATATCATATGTGGTAGGCAAGTTTGCTACATCTAACACATTGGAAAACATGAGATAAATGATTTAGGAAAAGTCTTTAATTTATGGATCTGCAAAAGGGTTTTACTATATCCCATACTGGACAAATGATCCAGTCTGCTGCATTCCTGCAATAGTAAAATAACTGCAAAAACATTCCTACACTAACAGAGTAATTATCATTATCCAGTGATCTGACTAGTTCAGTTTTGTACTGCTGTAAGTGAAGGCAGATTCTGATTCTGTGATAGTCATTGTAATTTCTTCTTTCTGAGCTCAAAGCTATTTCACTGGGTTTTTTTCCTCCCACACTGAAGTTGTACAAGTAAATACATGCAAATAACGTTTACTTCAGATGTCCAGAGGCTACAGTAAAGTTCAGAATCCACTAATTTGTGAAGCACTAGCATGCACTGCCCTTAGCTTTGCTTACTTAGTTTTTCAATTTGAAATGATTGTTCTCTCATGGGGAGTGCAGAGCTGAAAGCTGAGGAGCTGAGAGGACATTTTGTGCCTCTGCCCACTGCTTAACTCAGGGAACTTATTATTGCATTTATCTGTCTCTGCTCACCTGTATTCAAAATGCAGCTCAATCGACTTTTCCTGTAAAATACTTTGAACAGTGTGAGGAAGAACAGGCAAAAACCCCCAGCTCAAACCAAGCAAATCTATAGTGTAAATTATGGGAAAATTGCAAAATATATCTGACTGGACCAGGCATTCTTCATTTGTTATAAACACCTGCCAATCTGATTTCAGCAGATTAGGACTTTGTTTTCACTCTTTGAATGAATGACAAATGCCTTCCTGGGTGTCTTGAACAGCCAATTAAAATACACAACAGTTTTAAGAGCTCTGTTGTTAGACCCTGACATAGATTGCAAGTGTTTGCAGCTTTCCTTTTCTTCTTACTTAACTCAGAGAGATGGATTACTCTCTAATTTACATTTGCAATGCATTTCCCCCAAGACTTTCCTTCTTCAAGTAATATCCTTGATCAGAATGTTTAAGTGTTTATTCAGTAAATCAGTATCCATGTTTGAATCTTGTTAAGAAATTCCAATGCTATTCTTGTCTCTTAAAAGCTTATCTTGAGGGATATTTTTATTATACTTTAAATGGTCTGGTTTTTATTGATAAGCTATTTTGCTAATTATACTCTTTATACCTGGTGTGAAGATCTACTTGTCACTCCAATACTTTTAGGAAAGAAAATGATTTTTCTAATACAGAAACCCACAATCTATTTCTTGATTTTTCTTGATGGAAAAGTTTCTTATTTTTGCTTCAAATGCTGAAGATGGCACTCTAACAATGAAATGTTTTTGGCTCTTGTGGTAAAGAAGAAAGAAAGCTGAATGTCAAGTAATTAGAAATGTTAAAAAAAGTTGGCGTGTTTAGTCAGTACATATATGAATAGTGTAAGGTTAAGAGCTTGTTGGCAATGAAGAATAGTCTAATAATGGTTTGTTTTCCATTGCACACACCAGGAATACTGCAGCTCATTCAATTATCTTTTGAGAAAAGGTGCAAATAGGTTTTTCCCACAAAGAGATATTTTCTTGCACTTCATAGCATCCTTCTTTTTTAATAGCCCCTCAGTTTCTAGATGGGTTTCATCAATTCTGTTTATCTGTTGCTTCATGGTCTCCTACTTTTATGGTATATATGTGAGATTGGGCTTTTTAATTTTTGAAATCTGTTGCTTAAAATGGATTTATTACACAGTGTAATAGTGTAGAAGTGTAGGCAGCTTTGCAAGATGTCCAGCCTGTGTCCTTCCTGGCTATTCTAGAGAGAATTGTCCTCATTTGTTCTGTGTGACCATTTGGTTTCATGCCCTGTTTTCAAAGGAGGAGATGAGAACCACGGCTGACAGTCTTTCACAAGTGTTTGTTCACCTCTGTCAGTTAATTTGTTCCTGAATCCTGATTGTGTCTGTTCAGCAAAGGTGCCCTGGCAGGGCTGTGTTCATTTGTGCACTTCTTCTACTCCTCATGGGAATTTGAGGGTCACCTTTCCCTCCTTTCTTCACACCATGCCAGTGCTGCTCTCTCAGACGTTGTGTCCTGTGTGGGCAAGGTCCAGCTGAGCCCTGCAGCGACTAAACCATGACATAAAACTCAGTTTCATCTGAGTACAAGTGGTAGGAACAGCTCAAGCATCTTCTGAGCCAAAGCACAGCTGCCATAGAGGCAAAGGTGACTAATGTGGTGATATGAGAACATGCCAGGACCAAACACTGGAAATCATGTTACAGGGAATGAAATTATTGAAATGAAGAATTTGGAAATCAATCAACAAATCCCAACTGCCTTGAGAAACCTTGAAGGAACTTCATTTTCAGGAAGTGGAACATGCTTGGCCTTGAAATAGTGTATGACAAAAAGTTTCGTTAGGGACACAAAAATACCTAGTTATCTCAAAATAACTAATCATAGGTCTCTTGCACAAGTTTATGAATTTAAAGTTCTCTCTGGTTCCACTAGATGAAACCCGCCTGCCTCTATTTATCTATATAGTCAGTGAACAGAAAATAGGAGGAAATATACATTGTAGAAGTTGTCAGTGTCTGTACCACAAAATATATGGCATTGTTTAAAAATCTACGCCTACTCCAGAAAATACATTATTAATAACATAAAGGGCCTGACACTGGCAGCTTACATTTCATTTTGTCACAAAAGTCCCATCTTGCAGTGTGTGGCCTCAGTATGTTTTAGAAAGCAATATGTGAGAAATGCTCCATATCTCATCTGTGGGATGAGGACAAAAACATTACTCTAACCTATTTTTAAGCTCTGTTTTTTGGTTTTGTTTTGGTTTTTTTCTAAGGGTGGGATTCATTTTGATTTTTCTCCCTTTTCCTTGACATTTACATAACTATAATATTGCACCTGAGAAGCACAGGGTCCTTCAACAGTTCTGAAATTTCTAGGACTGGTGGTAGGGGCAGCATTTTTGGCTTTGTGGTGATATATATGACCAGAGAACACCTTTTAAAACTGTTAAAAGTAAGTCAAATTTGTTCCAGCAGGAGCAGACTTCTTAGAGCTTCACACAAGCCATTTTTAAGTTGCTCTTTTGGTAAGATAATCATCCATCATAATTTTTTTGGCCAAGGTATAGTCCCATCAGGCATGCAATGCGAGCATAGCAAGGCCAGTGTGAGTACCTGATTTGATTAATCAATTCAATTAAGATAGGTTAATAGCAGCAGTTAATATTCTGTTTTGTAGTGCTGGAGCAGTAACTAAATAGCTCAGTAAGTGGCTTGCAGACACAGCTCTGATTTCCCCCAGCTGGCTGTTTTGGGCACAGTCCCTGAGACCTTCCTGACCAACAGGTGAAGAAGGCTTCCCAGTGCCATCCCAGTGTTACAAGAGGAGTGCTGGAGGCCAAAGAGGCACTGCCAGGAGCTCCTCAATGCCTGTGGAACAGCCAAGCCTTGGCATCAGGTCATGTTGGCACCCAGGGCAACCCCTCAGGGGTTTCTGGGCTTGGCCACAAGGTGGTCATTGCAAGATCAGGGTCCTTGTTTGCAGTGACTTGGGCACGTCCCGTGCTGGTGTCGCAGCACCAAGCAGAGCACAGCCATCAATACAGACTGGCAGCTGGAGTGAAGGATTGCAGGGCAAGGCATGATGTCTTGCCTCAGTTCTCCTGCTAACAGGCCAGTAAGAAAAATAAGTCCCTTGTGATTTATGCTCGCAGAGTAATCTCCGCAGTAATGTGAAATATCGTGGTTCAAATGGGTAAGAACAATGATGGCTGTTACCATTTCTGACAGGCAATGGGTTTGGAGCTTGGTGATGAATTGCATTCTGTCTGGGGTTTGTTCAGCCCACTTATCTTCAGGATGTCATTTTGGGTTTTGTTTTTTTTCTTTGTAAGAAAAACATCTTTTAAGTCCTTTGGTTTGATGTTGGAGACTTAACAGTTTCTGTTTGGTAAAGGGTTTTGCTTTCTTGTGATCTTTTCTTGGAAAATGGCTCTGCACAGGTTCCCAAGTAAAAGTTTTGTATATTTATCCTGCTTTGATAAGGTAGAATACTTTCTTTTTATCTTTAATTTTATTTTAATTGGACCTGAAACAAAGATACCTAATTATATGAGGAATTTTAGTTTTGACACATTTCAAGCTGAAGTATCACTAAGACACATAAATATGTCTGAATTTCAGACTTGCAATTACATTTAGAGAAGGGAAAAACATATTTTATGTCAGATAACACAAGACCCTGAGATACTACAGACATGGAATTACACACCAAACCCTTGACCTTGCTCTGTGAAGTTGGTGCTGGAGAATTTTCTGGAAGGATGGAATTTCAATACATATAGTAAGGGTGCATCTTGAAAAGCTTGTTAGAGCTGTGCTTATTCTCCTTCAGTAAAATATACTGTTCAGCCTTTCTTAAAGCCTCTCTTGGAATGTGTCAAGGTAAAATATGGATGGGGTGAAGCAATAGCCAGTGCATGGCTGGGAAAACCCCTTTTTGACCAGAGGGCTCTGCTTGGCCAACTGCAACAAATTAGCTCAAGGAGAAATACCAATAACTTCTTTAATAACTAAGGTCCTATGACATGGCTGAAGGTAAAACTCAGTGCCAGACGGGCAGAAGAAAGTGTGACTTTAATTGTATTCACATAGTCCTCACTGCATCATTAATTTTGGAAATGCTTTTCTAAAGCCGAACTGTTCCACTACAATAACCCTGCCTTCTTCTCCTGCCTTGGTCCCATTGCTGCATGAAAATCAGTACAACAGGGTCTTGCTGGACTTAAGTTTTTCTCGCTTTTCAGTCAGTGACACTGCCTCTGGAGCTGCTTATTTCTTTGGGAAGTAGAGCCAAGCTTTAAGTCCTTACAATTTCCTCCGCTTCTAATTTCATTGGCATCGAGTTCTGACCAGTTAATCAAATGTCTGTAGTGTTGCAGGTGCCTTACTGTTTATTTTCATTAGTGTACCAGATGCTACTTTTAGCTCTTTAGTCTTTGAGTTGGATGAATACTAGCACATAATAAACCATAATAAACATATGTTTTTAACCTTGCCATTTATTTTTACTTCTCTGTATCCAAATAATCAGGATGTGGTTACCTGCAAAGGTAGTAGACTGCTACTTCAAATTTCAATGCACACCCACATACAAAAATATACATTGTAGAGGGTTACAGCTTTAAAAACACCCAGACAGACCCCAGTGTTTGTGTCAAGCAATGGCTGTTGCTGTCAGACTGAGAGACAGTGGTGCCACCTGGCTTAGTGCTTTGACTTTGTCCTTTGATTCCAGTGAACTGTCTGCCTCACCCCTGCAGAGTAACCAGCAGCTTTCTTCCATCCCTTATGGACAATAGTGATAATAATTATATATGTGTGTATATATATATATTCATACACTCTTTGTGTTTCTGCTTTTGCCAAGTGGAGAGTCAGCAAAGAATGGCAGACTTGAATTATACTCTGGGGCAGGACCTGGAGACAGGGAAATGAGCAAATTAGCAGATGCCTTTGGCAAAAGGCCCCAGCCCAGCTCTTCCTAACATCATCTGAAACATTCCCACCTGGGGAATTGGAGGCACATCAGGTTTTAAGATGTAGATCCAAACAAGGGCTTAAACTATGTAGGCTGAACCCATGTCCAGAGGTAACCAAGCACCTTCCTCATCCTGACCCTCCCAAAACTCCCTGCATTATTTAAAGGCTTGGTGGGCATCCACAGTTCTGCAGCTGTGACACAGTCTCAGCAGCACATCCTTTGCAAGCTTATGGTGAATAATTTTATTGCAGGATGCCATTGGAAGTTGTGGCTCCCACTAGATTATGTTGAGAGCTAGCAAAATGCAGCCTTGCCTTCAAAATCCTACTGAAGGGATATACGACTTCTGTCACACGTGGGGAGGCCAGGGTCAGCCTGGGCTACAAGACAAAGTCTCCCTGCCTACAAGTGAGCATCCAGTTCATCTGGTTTTAAGGCAAGCTTGCATTCCTCACTGCTGCTGCTGCAAGTATTGCACCACTGTGCAGAAAGGAATCAAAAGCTTGGCAGGACTGTACAGGAAGGAGCAGAGGAGGGAGCTGATTCTGCATGCAAGGGTGAAGAGCATTCAGCTGCCATTATCTAGTTGCTGGGTTTTATGCAGTGACTCTGAGAGATAAAACTTATTAACAGCCATGGGGAGAGTCTCCCTTTGTTTTTACTTCTTTAGGACCTGTGGAGCAAGTTTCCTCAGAGGATGCAGCTGTGGAGTCATTTACAGGTTGTTCTCCTTTGCAGATGCTGCAGTTCCAGCTCGCGGTGGTGCATTTGGCCCTTGTGATTGCCCTGCTGTGGTGGAACTCCAGCTCTGTGCTCCTTGCAGAGGCAGCTCTAGAGGTAGGTGAAGGTTTCTGGTGGCTGTCACATAACTGCCCTTCCTTGGGAGTTTTTAGCCACAGAGTGAGGAAGACACTGGAGTATCCAAACACAGCTGGGAGGTGAAGGCTCAGTATTGACTCTGTAAGGGCCAAGGAGGAGCCTCAAGAAGAGAGAGATGCAAATTTCATGGCTCTGGGGGCACAAACTGAACGAGGCTTCACCCAAACTCTCACAGCCCCTCCTGAAATACCTGGGGATTTCCTGTGTGTCCAGTGGATAGAGAACTTCCTGAAGAGGAGAAGGAGGTGATGGAAGAGGGCAAAGTAAACTTCTCTGACACTGAAGGGAAAGTTTAATTCATCTTCTTAAAGACAAATAATAGCATGAGAAAGATGCAGCTATAAGAAGCCATAAGGAGATCCCTGGGAGAAGATCACCTGCACAATAATTAAAAATTAAAGGAGATGGACTAGGCTAAGAGGGGGAAGGAGCAAAGTCACTTGCCTAAGCTTGCAAAGAAAAGCAGCAGAAGAAATGGATGTGCTGTCTCATATTTCACCCAGGATGATATGCAGGTGTTGCACCTGAAAATACTTCTGCTGCATTCCCTATTTTTATGTCATCTTGACATAAGGCAGATTTGGCAGAAAAGGTATTTATGTAATTGTTTCATGCCGTTAAAAAAAAAAAAAAGAATCGAGTATCTAAAAGTTAAAGTAGCACTGTTTGCCTCTAGGGTTTTTACAGAGGTTTTAAGAACAACTTAAACATTAGATGGCTACTGAAGAATACTGATGGATCCTTCTACCTTGCTCTCTGTCTTCACATAAGCATGGCCTGATTCTCCAAAAGTGCTGTAGCAGCTGCTGTTTTGGTGCCACAGACACCTGGTATCCTGCCTCCATCTGCAACAGATTTTTGTGACAAGAATATAAGAAGAGAACATGTTTGCAGACTTCTAGATCTAGAGACCTGCTCTGGATCAGGGCATGTTTTAGCTGCTGATGGGCCAGAATTTGTCATTGAACCAGTTTAAAATCTCAGTATCCACAACATTCTTTGGCAATGCATTTCCCTTCATCTGTCTGCTGTGTTTAAAAAGTAACTCCTTATATTTATTTTAAATCCACCATCTGGTGACTTCACTGGATGGACTGGGAAGCTCTTTCTCCTGAGGAAAAATCACTAGTTTTTATTCATTTCATTGCTGTTCCTAAGTTTGCAAACACTCCACTATACCACCTACACACACTCTCTTCTCTTCTTATCTGTGAAATTGTACTTTGTTCAGTGGTTCACCAGAAGAAAACTGTTTTCTACTTCTGATTATCATTTTAGCTGCCACTTGTTACAATTCCATTTTATCTTTTGAAGACAAAGTAAGTGGAGTTGCAACGTATTTAAGAGCAGAGGCTCTTTTTGCCCTTCTAGTTTCCACTGTTATTGTAGATATTTTTCCTCAATAACCAGAAGGAGGAGTTCAGTCTTTTTCAAAGGCATCATTTGGTTGTAAACCTCAATGAAAGTTTTATAATCCTAAAGGAGAACAGAAAGAACTGTTCTGTGTACTTGAGGCTCACAAAAAGCAGAGTCAGGGGACAATGTGAGATCCCTTATAAAGGTTTCAACAGTGCTACACTGTTGATGTGATCATTGCAGTTGTGTGCTCCTCCTCATATAAAAGTCACAGTTTTATACACTCCATCACTGTCTGCAACCCATCAGTAGTGGGGAACATCCCCACCACAACTGGAGTAGACAAGGATATTGCATCTTCCATGTGCTGCCTTCCTGCACACTAAACCCATCATGTGTGAGTAACAATGATAGTGGTGTGCTTCTAAAGACAGAATAAAACCTGTTTGATGGTGTCAGTTGTAATGTTTCTGTCTAATTCTGTCAAGATCAAGTAAACAAAAGGTGCATTTCATTCAAAGAGACAATTATTTGGGTTTGCTTTTGTAGACTAACTGTTGCCCTGTATTTTTCTGTTACATGCCAAGCAACTATTTCACTTTGATTCGTTTCATTTCTTTCTCAATAGACCCCAGTATTCTCAGCTATTCTTACAGCAAAGTTTGGTTTTGAAATGGTGTTAAGCCTAATGTTGTAATTTAGGTTCAAACTGCTGTGTCAACTCAGCAGCATGTTCTTTCCTTTCCTCCTCCCCATGTAGTGTTACTGCATAATTTCTTTGAATATCAGAGCTCAGCAATTTTGGGGGGGGACATTTTTTGCATAACAATTAATTGATCTGTCAGATATGGATGAAAGCTTCTGTAGAAGTTTTCGTTACTACTTATTAGCATTCATTTAAAAAACAAAAATCAGTTTCCTGAAAACTATCAGAATGGATATTGGAGTTGGGCAATGGTGATTGCATTTTTCAGAAGGATTAAATTACTCAGCTCATGCTATAAGTGATACTAATCACAGTGCTGAGATAGGGATACTGGGATGGCCTGCAGAAATAGGCTTTGTAAAGTAACAAATTTTAATATTTCTTGCAATAATAATGAAAGCAAGTTCAGTTCTACAAAAAAAAAAATAAAATTCCAGACTTTGTCAACAAAATCCTGTCAGTGGAAAAAGGCCACATTTCAGAGAAGGAACTTTGTTTTAAAACATTGTCCAAATTTCAGTGTCCTGGTAGCTCTGTATTTACAGGACTGGTCCTATGAAACTGATTGAATTCTTTTTTTTTCCTGGGACTTCAGCAGCCAGCAAACTGAAATTTTACTGCTTTCTTTTGCAGCCTCTGGAGCCTTCTTCTGCTCTGGGCGTGGGAGACCATCCCATTGCCAGTGAAGAGCAGTCAGCCAACAACCTGGCAGCCAAACTGTTCCTTCTTGATGACTTGGTGTCTCTGGAGAACGAGGTGACTGAGACCAAGAAGAAAAGAAGCTTCCCAGGATTTGGCTCCCCAATTGACAGAATTTCTTCATCCTCTGTGGGTACTAAAGGCAAACAGAGGTAAACTTTTTAAATGCTCCTGCCAGTGATAATGTTGGAGGAAGGCTGTTTCTAGGTGTTCTGGACACAGATGTGTTAGCTTTAGCCCCCAGCAGGTTTGCTGGTCAGTTGTGAGGTGCCTCTGATCAGAAACCATTCACAGTGTGACACCCTTCAGCTGTGATGTATAATGTGTGCACTAGTTCTTTTTCACTATTTATCCCTACAGTGCTGCACAGCTACCAGACAGCATTCCAGTATGTGTGATTTTCCAGTACACTTCTTCCTACTGGTGTGAACTGACATTCAGTTTAAAATTACCCTTCTGATCATGAGCTTCTCTAAAGCAAAAATGTGCCTGAGGTTTGCAAGCAGAGGGACAGGGCTAGGTGCTCCTGAGAGTGGGATGGAAAGAAGGTGTGGTGGAGTGGACGTTTTGAACAGAAAGATGAAGGACACATCATGAAAATGGGCAGGCAGACAGTAGAATGAGCTTCAAGACCTCCATCAGCTTTGGATAAGTCAGGGTTACATCAATACAGCAACCTGTGTTTGAAGATAAACTTGTTTATAACAGGGCTAAGCAATGAATGATGCTTGATATGGCTGGGGAGAGACAACGAGTTTGGAGCACAGATTTAGGGGCTGTTCCCTGTATCTTCCCTGTCTTGTTCTGCTCTTCTGGTAACTGTCTTCTCTTGGATGGAATCCCTAATGCCACGAAGTATTTAATAACATGCTTAAAGCTTAATCTGGAAATGGAAAGTATTCATGAGAGCCAGTCCATATTACAAGCACTTTTTCCAAACAAAGTTTTGCAATATTTTCTTGTTGTTTTCTGTTTATCCACCCAGTCTGCCACCAGGACTGTCTGGCTGCAGCCTAAAGTGATAAAATACAAAATTCTTAAAACCTTAAGTATAATTATTCTGTTCTATCCACCTCTTCAAGATATCAAAATCATCTCACTCTTCATTTGCTTTTTAGCATGTTTTCCTTTTCCAGGCAAAGAAAAGACATGGACATTTTTGAAGCTATGCCTTTTTTGCCATGGTACATGGTATTCCAAATTTTTCTCATAGTTTTTTGGATGGAAATCTTCCATTCTATGTGCAGTACAAGGGAAAAACTAAACAAAGAAGGAAAAAAAAATCCCCAAAACAATTACAAAAGCAAACAGAAAACCAAAAGGGAAATAGTGGTGAAAACCAGCTTATCTCTGAATAATGAGCTGATGAAAATGAGTTACACACTGCACAAAATTCCCCCTTTCCCAGCAGCATCAGCACGGTTTGCAGTTTTGAATTGAGATTATCACTTTGGGGGGCTGTTCAGCTTTTAAGTTTGGGGTTGAGCCATTTACTGGAACCACCTGAGCTGCTTTGATCACTGCAGTGATGGTCTGATACCACCACCAGCATGGACCGCAGAGCAGACGGATGCTGTGAGAGAGTAATAAGGCTTTTGATAGAAAAGTACCTTTAGATAGAAACGGGCAGAGGCTGCTGCACTGAGAGGAGTAAAACCGAGGGATGAGCACCCTGTCACAGCCTCTCAGCCAGGAGATAACAGCTCATTCCTGTACCTGAGCCGGTCACCTATAGAGTCTAGGAAAATAATTTGTGAGAGCTAATAAATAGATGGAGCCCCCGAATCAATGCAGTGTGTACCGTGCCTGGCACAAAGCAGAAACTTTGGAAAAGAGCAGATCAAATGTTAGTCCACTTAACAGCTTGTTCTGACACACACTGATTAAAGGAGAGCAACAGATCCCGGTCTGGCATCAACAGCGGTTTGTAACGCTTTGAAAAGCAAGAGAAAAGCAGGAGACATAGAAAGATCCTCAGGCAGACAGAAAGAAAGAACCTCCAGGAATCCTAGACAAGGCTATTTTAAATAGAAAAAGCCACTTTGTCCCTCGTAGGTGACGACACGGGGACACCGCGGAGCGGAGGGCGCTGCTGGGGCGAGCGCAGCAGGGGACGCTCACACGGCACCGCTGCACATCCCTCCACATCCCTCCGCATTTCTCCACATCCCTCCACATCCCCCAAATCCCTCCTCATCCCTTCACATCCCTCCACATCCCCCACATCCCCCCTCATCCCCCCTCATCCCTCCTCATCCCTCCTCTGAGCACAGAGCATGGCAGAGCGCAGCTCCTGGGCCACAAACACCGCCCCGCCCCACTCTCGCCATGCGGTTCCAGCCCTGGGAGTTAATTCCCCTTTCCTCCAGGCAGGCTCGGGATGGCTCTGACCTCCCGAGTGTCCCGTCTATGCCTCCCCACCTGCGGGGAAAGCAGTGCTTCCCTTGGGGGAACAGGCTGAGCATGCAGACTCTCCTTCCCTCTGCCTTCCCCAGGGCTCGGTGCCTGAGGAAGGGACAGGCCGAGCTAAAGGCTTCCCTTCCCTTGTGATGTTCTGTAACCGCTCCAGCCCTGATGTGGCGCTACCCTCACACGGGATACACCAATTCCCATTCCCTGACCTCATCTGGAAAGCAGAAGGAAAGGAGTCAGCGGGGCTGTGGAGGCTGGAATGATGCATCTGGACTGCAGCCCGTGCCCGAGAGGTGTGAGGGAAGGAGCCTGCTGCATGAGACCGAGGGCTGCACAGTTCTGGGTGGGGTGTGCATAGCCCCAAAGCCCCAGGGTGAGGCAGCTCAACAGTGCTGGCACAAAGTTAGGCTTGAGTGCACCACAGCATTCTCTCCTGCTTGTTACTTTGCAGTTGCCAACTTACAGAACAAAATTTACTTTTATTTATGTTCCTCTACAAGGACCGATAAAGGATTAATCTTCCAGGGCTTCTCTTGGACTTGCATTTCACTGGCAAGTATTTCTGAGGGCAAAAGTTGAGGTTATTCTCAGCTGCAGGAATTCCTGCCATTTCCACAACTAATTAAAATAAAACTTCTGCTGGTGGAAAAAATGCTCCAAAAATGCCAAATTAAGATAGAAAAACTTATTATTTTGTATAAAAAGAACAGCATAAAATATTGCTGTGTAAAAATTCTTTCACACGTTCCTCATGCCCTCATTCATCAAATTGTCAGGAAATTTACCATACATAGGGAAAAAAAATCAACCCTAAAATCTTTCCATTTTCAATCTCATCAAAGGACTGCTCCTATACAATTTTGATGAACACTACATTGACAGAGAACCTATATAAAAATTCTACTAGAGCATCTCTGTCTTGTCCCCTCTACTGCTATGCAATACTTTCTACCTCCTTGCTTATCCTGGCCCCAGCTGGCCCTAGAGCTTTCCAAGACCCAGGTAATGGGTCACCTGCAGTATGTGATACTGGGCAGGAAATGATTCTCCTTTATAAATGCAGTGTATCACCTTTCTTTTATGAATAGCAGTTAACCTGTGAAGGAAGTTTGCAGCCAAATAAAAAAAGGGATAGTGGATCAAGCTCAGCCAGTCTGTAAAACAGCTGCAGCATCAGCCTTTTGTAGGACAAGTGCAGCATCTTATTTTTAAACACTCACATCTTTGGCTGTTCCTGCACACTGTTCTATCTGAACAATAAGGTGGTAGTGGGATGAATGGAGGAATCAAATATGTAGTGACATATTGATTATTCATAGATCTCTTTTCCCATTTGTTTCCCTCCCTCTCTGCTCATTTTCCTCATCCAGGAAAGTGCTTGAGCTGCCTAAGAGAAGGTTTGGAGTTCCTCTGGACAGAATTGGAGTGAGCCATCTCGGCAACACCCGGGGTTAGCAGTTCCTGCAGGTAAGCCCAAGTATTCCAGGCATGGGCAGGCTTGGAGAACCCAGCTGTTCTCTGTTGCTGGAGGTACTCATTCATGTCAGCAGGCTCAGGAGGAGTGACTTAGGGAATGATGGCTTCTTATAACATGGAATGCCCTAATTTCCCACCGAATACTTCTCTACAAGCAAACAAGTATTCCTAACATTTCAATCTCCTCTAGTCTACCTTACAGTGTGTTTACCCCAGCCTTGCATTTCTGACATTGGAAAATATAATGTTTACTGCTTGTTTTTTGCTTACAGATGCTTCTGTTCTGAATGAGTGATGCTGTATTGGAAACATTACAGAGCTATGGAAGATGCCTCACAGCATGTCTTGTCTTTGCCTAATGAAACGGCACTCAAGGAATTGACCTCCTGCAAGATCTGTTTCAAGTTGCATTTTACAAATGTTGCATTTACAAATAACAACATGCTCAGTTCATCAGGTCAGAATGCTCTCACAGCTGTGCACAGTGTCACTGGTCAGAGGGAACAGAGAATATGTATATATTTTTATTGCATGGCATTTTTCTGTTAAACTTGTAGAATTTTATTATCTTAGTCAGGACTGAGATTTTTTCAATTGAAAATAAAACTTCCAGAGATGCCAACAGCAGTCCATGAAAAGCAGAGAGTTTGCTTTGCACATTTCTTTCTGGTGGGGAGCTGTTTGGTAGATGAAGGGAGGATATAACAGTTATGGGACAAAGCTAGAATGCCTTTGAACTGCTGTTTGGGAGGAGATGTTTTCTGCCTTCACTAAGAGTTAGTCTGAATAAGAACAGTGACAAAACTTTAGTATTTGTCCTGATGTTTTGAGTAGTGTCTCTCTTATCTCTGCCATATTTAGACATGTTTTCATCATATGGCAGATCCTGAAATGTGGTGAGACTTCTGGTTGATGAATACATTTCACTCCTCCCTATGTGTAACATAGGATAGTGTCCAAATATGAGATCATCCACTTCCAAGGTTATCTGCATCATATGCCTTATTTTAGCCTCTTGATGTGTGCACAGGGCACAGTCAGAATCCAACTGTAAAAGTTCAAGTATTTCTCACTCTGGGAAAATGTAAACATGTCCTCTCCACTTCATTTCAGAGTAAACCAGGTTATCTTAAATCCTCTTTCATCCTTTTCACTTCTTTCCAGATTATAGAATATAGCTGAGAAGAGCTGTCTGCTGACATCTCAATGCTCAGATTCCTAGCTGATGTTTTCTAAACCTCACATTCTCTCTCCTTCTTGGACTTGGGTCCATGTCAGCTAAATTCCTTGAATTGCTATTCTTGGGTATAAATCATCCTTAGCATTGTAAAAGAAGATCCATTGAGAAAGGAATTATGCAGGATTAAGGAAAAAAAAAAGTTATTTTTGCGAAACACCTTGTGTTGGGCAGGAAGTAATGCTGGAGATGGGAATTAAGTGTTAATTTCCTGATTTTGTG
>VXBB01000372.1:431511-455289 GCA_013399915.1 Illadopsis cleaveri | reverse complement strand
AAAAAAAAAAAAAGTACTTGGGAAATCATTGAGAGTTAAGACTTAAAAGCTTTTGTGAGAGTTGGGACTTTGGGACAATCGCCCTGGTTCAGCTATGGTGGGAGATGAGACTCCCACTCAGAAGGGCAGGTAACATCTAATTCATGTGCTCAGATAAAACAGGGACCTTTCCCTTTTTCCTCCTTGCCTACTGCCCTGCCCAGAGACCAAGACTGGTCCAGATATAGAAAATTTGCAAGGAACTTGACTTTTATTGATATTTCTAGTATAGGCTGATGCTGCTGAGAGCAGCAGCACAAACCAGTGACTCACATCATGAGGTGTCTCTACCTTTGCCATCTGCCAGAGCAGTGCAGCTGAGTTGGGAGATCATTCCCCCTTTGGTGGGTGATCTGTCAGTGCTTGTGTGTGAGGTGAAGCACTGCAGACGCTTTCCAGACCAAGTTCTCAAAAGTCAGAGAAAAAAAGAAGGCCTGTAAGCCCATATGTGAGGCTCTTAGGTTTTTGCTTCCTGTTTTTCTCCTGGTCCCACTGCTAATTTTCTGCCTTTAAGCTTCCAGGTGAAGGGTCTGAGAACTGGACTCAGTGGGTGCATGTAGACTGACTGACTCAAGAGTTTCAGTCCATGCAAGAAGCAAGCCTGAAAATTCAGCCCCAGGCAGTCCTCTGCAGTGCATTGCCACCATCAGTCCTGAGCCTGCCCTGCAGTTTAGGGAACATTTATCTTTTTCCACTGAGCTCATCCAGACAGGCTGCAGATAATCTGCTTGCAGGGCAGCCATATGTGTGGGGCACGGGCAGATTATGGAAGTGCTGACCTGACCACTCAAACAGCTGCCAGTCAAAAGAACCATGGACAGAGTCAGTGTGTGACACATTTTTGGAGACTGGGACCAGAGAAATCTAGTGCTAACAGCATCTTTGTAAAGATACTGCTGGATCATAGAAGTATTTAATAATTGGCAGGTATTAGCCAGGGCTTCCAAAAAAAAGCAGGGGTTTAAAGGCTGAAAGTTGTGTGCAGAAATGGCCTTCACCTGAAGGGAAATGTGAAAGCAAAGCAGGACAGAGAGGTGTCTGGTGGTGTTGGTAGAACTGGGAGCTGGAAGCTTCAGTCCTGCTCCCCCTGCACTGTGTGGATTACCTGGGAGAAAGCAACAGTCTGTTCTTTTGCTTTGTCCATCAATGAGCACACTGAGACTTCCTGTGGCTCAAGAAGCACTCTTTAAAATCTGTAAATTGGCAAGTGCTGTTTCAAATAGGATGATGTCTGAAAGGCCAAACACCACAATTTGGTTTTGGATGGCTCCAGCCATTGTGCACAGCATGGAGATCAGCAAACATGAAATGAGGATAAAGTGCAGGACCCATTGCACACCAGACTTGCCCTGTGCTGCCTGGATTTGCAAATCCATTCAGATGTCTGTGAGGATTTTCTCCTAATAAATCCACATGATCTACTAGAATGTCTCAGGGAAATCCCTTTAATTATTGCCTGTGGGTCATTAACTTTAGCAAGAGTGACTGCCCAAGCGTGGGTAGGGTGTGAGCAGCCACTCTGTGGAGAAGGGTTTCTGTTCTGTGTGTTTAGGAGAAAGGACAGGACCCCCACAGTGCCATGTAGAGGGTAAGCCTGGGGGGAACAACACCACCTCTGCTTCTAATTAGTTAATAAATTGCATTCAATACATGCTGATCTCTGCAGCACAAGCAGCATACAGTGCCTGTCAGGAAACAGGGAGTAGTTCGGGTACCACAAGCACTTAAATAACTGCACTGATAGGATGTAGCAGAAAATCACTACTAAGCAGCACGATGCATTGCACTCCAGGGAATTCCTGTCCAGGGTCAGAGCAAGCTGTTAAATATCTGCAGACCCAGTATTTGTTTTCCTGACTTGCTGGTGAGTTGTCACACCGGGTCAGGAAGGCATGGCTACAGCAAACAGGTGACAGATGGAGCCTGCTGCTCTGCCTTTCCTTGCACTGGGATTTCCTGCAAGCTGAAATCATCTGAGCTCAACACCAGCTTGGGGCACTCAGTTCAACTCTTGGAACACACCTCCCTTTCAGCTGGAACACCAAACTTTTAAAGAAAGAGAGGGACTATTCTTGTCCACAGGGTATAATTTTTTCCTGGATTTGGTGCCAGTGTGAGGGTATGTGAAAGTGTGCTCCCACATACCTTTTCATTCACAAAAAAGCAGCAGAAAATGGGAAATGTGTTCTGAACCACCACCAAAGGAATAACAAACAACTAATGGTAACAGGAAACTACATTTTGCATGTCATTAGACTTCACTGATACAATCAGGCAAGCTGGCTTTATTCCCTAGATGCTGGCTTTGGCCTCCACCAGGATGAATAGGTCTCCTGTTAATAAAGTACATGCAAGGTACTGCTGTGGTAAGCGTGTGCTTCTTGCCAGAGCCCAAGGCAATGAGTGTAGGATGCCAATTACAGCTTTGGGAGGGGTAATGTATGGAAGAATATGCAATATGCAAGCTGCAGTTAAATCATATGGCCCAACAGAGCTGGAGAGACAGTTCAATGGTAGTCAAAATCATTCCACACATTCACAGTGCCTACCAGATCCTGCTCTCATTTATGTTGTTGGAAACCTCAAAGTTAGCATCAGAATTTATTTTGAATTTACATTTTCGGCAATGAGGTCCTTTGCTTTTGCAAATAAATGTGGGTAGGGTGACTTGAGATGAATATATGTAGGAGTCACTAATGGATTGTGAGCTCTTCCTTTTTGGGCAGGGCCAGATATAATTCTGCAGTAGAAAAGGCCAAGCTAGCACCTGCATTGTCCAGCCAGATGAAACAAAAACTTCTGCTCAAAACATCTCTTTGGGGTGAGTAGGTAGAAACCAGTGGGTCTGATCCAGTCCAATGAGGACAGTATCCCATAAATATCTATGAAAAAGACCCCAGCTCTCATTCCTGGTCCTGGCCAAAAGGAAGGGTCTGTTTCTCAGGCACATTAAAACCCTAGGTGTTTAATGGGAGCCTTTCTTCCGTTGTGAACTCCACGTGAACCATTAAGGTAACAAGAGCCGACATCAAGGGAAATGTGCTGCACTTTGGGTCCCTGCAGGGGCTGAGAAAGCAAATAACACATGCTTCTGTGCAACAGAAAATCTTTATTGGAATGGTATCCAAAGGATCCAGAGCTCTCTGCCTGCCCTCCCCTGTGCACACTGTGGGACACGGCGAGGAGCAGCTCCGGCTCAGCAACCCAGCCCTGAGCCCTTCACATCACACCCAGCCTGCCTCCCTGTCCCAACAGCGGCCACCAGGGCAGCTCAGACCTGCTCAGGAGGCGACAGGAGACTCAGACACCACTGAGAGACACATCTGCAGGGGTGGGCAGAGCCCCAAGCCCGGGGAAGCTGAGTTAGTGCTCAGTGCCTCAGGGGACCTGGTGAGAAGGGGGAGAGTGTACAGTGGCAGCAGCCTGAATGGCACACACAGGACAGCACAGAAAGTTGGGAAGCATCTTCTGAGTAGAAGATCACAGTAGGTTAAACCTGGAAGAAAGGAACAGCAGAAAGTGGCAGTGGGCTGCCAGCTCCTGTCACGGCCCCTGTTACACTTGGCTGTGGTGCAGTCGTGGAGGATGGCTTCCAAATTAGCAGCACGATGAGGGAACAGAACAAATTCTTAACATGTTAATACCCAGCAAGGCAGTTTGGGCAAGGGCTCATCTTTATCCTCCAGTCCTGACAAGCCTTCAGATGCAGTATTTCCAAAAGCAGGCTGTGGAGGGATACAAAAGAAAGATGTCAGCATACAAGGGACTTTTTCCAGCTTCCCACTCTAGCCCTGGAGAAGGCTTCCAAACACCCGTGTCTTGAGAGAGCCGGAGCATGCAGCCAGCACTGTGCTTTCAGGACACATCTCAATAGCCAGCTTTGAGTTCATATAACACTTTTAGAGGGTGTTTCTTTTAGCTGCTCATAGTATAACCATGGGGTCTAAAAGTTGTCTTCATGTTGCTTGATTTGAAAGGTTTCCTTTTGCTCTACTTCAGCATTGTCAGTAACCAACTTTTTCTCTCCTGTCTACTGATCAGCAGTTTTGCTGCTTCAGAGGTGTGTGCAGGGGTTTTCACCTGTGGCTGACTGGAAGAGCAGGATACTGACTTGGAGAGACTGGATCTGGATCTAACTTTTTTAAACCCAGTCATTACCACTCTGCTACCAAACATCCTTCAAACAACACTGATTCCTGTAGAATCTTCTAAGACTAAATTAGGGAAGGATGTATGTTTTGGTGTTGGAAAAAGTAACTGTACCACAAACAGCATGAATCCCATGTGAGTTTCCTGTTATCAAGTATGAGAAGAGATTTATACCTGGTTTTGAAAGCAGGATCTTGGAAGAAAACTCCTACTGAATCAGCAGTGCTCCTGCTGAGACATGAGCTCCTCCCAGACTGGAAGGACTTTAGATGAAGACAAAAGATTGCCTGCTTTCATTTCTGTCAGAACCTGATTTAAAGCTGGCAATGGGAAGTAGTTTTAGCTACATTAAACCTTCCAGACTGGTGAGAGCATGAATTACATTAGCCAAATTAATGACAGCCTCCAGGGGTGCTTAAAATTGCATATTGCCTAAGGATCACCTAAGCATCTAAGCAAGCCTTGCACAAAGGGATTTTCTCTTGGCTCTCTGGCCGTTGTCAGCTTCCATGTGCACAGAGCATGTGGGCTAAGGGCAGAACCAGCTCTTTTGTTTTCAGGCCAGATCTGTCATCAGTGGCTTCTGGTTCACAGCTGCTACTGCTTTGTGGAGGAATCCATTGAAAGCCAGTGTGAGCAGCATTGTCCATGTGTTTGTCAGGGGCAGCTTCACAGGAGCACTGGGGCAATATTCTCTTGAGCCACTGCATACAGACTGGATAAAGCCTGGAGACCAACTGAGGGACATACCAGATCTTAGTTCCCTGCATTCTTGGTTGATTTCCACATCCTTTTTAGCTGTTTTTCAGCAGCAAACAAGTGCTCCTTTTTTCTCTGTGGGGAGGCACTGACCTTGGCAGAGGGGAATGCCTGCAGTCCACATGCCTCATTATGCCTGCAGCAGTTGCTTTGAGGCCAGAGCAAAGCGAGGGGTGCACTGTGGGGACGTGTTCATACAGAACCTCCCTCCTCCAGGGCAGGCACTCATGGCTCATACAACCCCACGTTCCTCTGTGAAAAGCAGGATGTGACACTGCCTGCCTCCCTGAGGTCCTGGGTGTGCAGACCTGGTGTATCTGCCTCGACAGCAGACGAGGTTGAGGGACACAATCCTTCTCACCAGCTGCCAAACCAGCCAGCCATAAGAGAGAGCCAGGACTGCTCAAAAAGCTGCCAACCAGCTGTTTTTCAGCATATTTGAGGCGTGTTTACTGTGACTGTCTTTGTTGCACAAAGGAAGCCCTGGAAATGAGAGTGGACAGGATGGCTGCAAGGCTCAAATGCAAAACCTACCGCGTTTTTTGGGCTGGGATGCTGAGAGACTTTCCAAGGCATAGGCCACCTCTGACCCATCCTCAGCTGAGAGCTGATCCTTCAACTTCTCCAGCTGTTTAAACAGAAAAACAGCAGTAAACAAGGGCCCCATCATGAGGAGCCCCACAGAGTGCTGGGAAATGCAGGCCAAAGGAGCTGTAGATTGGCTACAAACATGCATCACTGGGAAGGATAGAGTATTCCCTGGAGCAGGACCATTCCCAAAGGATCTGCCTTTGGAGCACTCATACCTCCTCATGTCCTCCTTCATTAAGCTGCTTCTTTGGTGGCAGTGGTGTGGGCACTCCCTGCTCTTTCCCTCCACCCTAGGTGTCAGTCCCTGTGGAGAGGAGGCTGTGTAGGACATTGCTGCACTAAGAGTCAGGATAGTGCTGGGGCAGGAAGTCTCCAGGCATCCAGACACTGTAGCAGAGGGCATCCATTCTCCATTACCCTGGGTTGTCCCTTCTCTCTCTCCCTCACAGTCCTTGCTATCTTCCCTTGATTATAATGTGGACAGTCTGCTGCATTTCTTCATCTTTAGCTACTCTTTTCTTGTGGACTGGGAGCATCTGCAGCCATCACCCCGACTTTTGCTCTGGCAGAGCTGCTCTCAAACAGTCAGAACTCATGTCCCTCAGCACTGGAGAGAGAGGCTAATGTAGGACCTGGCAGCCTCCTGTCTGGCATGATGCACTGGGATTTTTCAGTCTGAAATAAAAAGTGCCGTGTGGAACTTAGCAGGACCTCCAGCACCCATGCAAACAGCTGGAACAGCTGGACCTGGCCTGAGAAGGAGAAAAAAGCACTTCCACTGCTTGCAAGGTTTGGGTCTCAGTGGGAGCCATGCCAAGGTTGCTGCAGACCTTTCCCTCCTCCTGGGCAGTGGGGTAGGATGGAGACTCTATTTGTATGTGTGTGCTCTGATCAGCCCAGCAGGACTCTGACCTTGAGTAGGGCCACTCTCACAAGCAGAGTCCAGAAAATTTCTGGTTTAGGCAGGCAGTGGCTTTCCCTCCAACCTGTTACCTGATGCAGCCAACTCACACAATGCCTAGGAAGGCAGCATTACTCCTCTTCCCACTCCCTTTTCTCCTATGGAGATTTCCTTTGGTGCTTAATTCTTTCCTGGCTTGGCCTTCACTGGCCTTTTGCTGCTGACAGAGGCAGGAGCTGCTCAGCTTTTATTGCACCAGTCTATAACCCTGTTCTCTTTCCCCCTTTTCCAGCTTGTGCCCAGGTTTAGCCCAGGTTCTGCTTTTCCCTTTTCTCAATCCATGCTTAAATTATAGCAGCAGGGGGGGAGGGTAGCAGGGTGCAAGGATGGAAGGATAGGGCATAAAGACAGTTTACACAATTGTTTAACTACCCATGCAAGAACATGCATCTATGTGTCTGTGCATTTGCTCCTCTCACCTCTTCAAGCTCTTCAAATTTCTTTGCCATCTCCCAGTCTGCAAGAAGGGAGAGAGTAACATCAGTATCTGCATTGCTTCCTGAAGCTCAAATTAAAAACCATTTCTTCATTTGCCCTCTCCAGAGGCCAACAAGCAAAGACCTAGTTATCATTTAACTCCTGCTAGTGATCTTCAAATGAATGACAGCAGAAACAGACAGAAAAGCAGGTTTTCTCTGCTGAATCCTATGGGACCTTATCCTAATTCTCCATTATGAGGGAGGCTTCTTTTCTGCTCACCAGGCCATAGGGGAATTGGCCCAATGAGGTCACTTACTGCGTGATTCCAATTCAGGTGAAACTCTTGGCTGCTTTCTAATTTTTATCCTGCTAACTGCAAATCTCTGCAAAACTGCTGGCTTTTCTGTCACTAGCTTTTATTTGAAATTTGCTGCCTCCCTTTAAGAATTGTTTATCCTCACATCACCCATGCAGGCAGAAGTCAGAAGACACAAATTTAGCCTAGCATAACTTACTGATTTATAAGCCAGCAAAGATCCAGGCAGGCAGAGTGGAGCAACAGGAAAAGTCACATAGCAGTAAGTGCATGGATTCCACACTTCCAAAAGTTAGGGGAGCACGAGGAGCTGGGGCCTCATAGATCAGGCTTAGAGATGTCAAGGCGAATCAGGCTGATCAGTACTGTACTACTGTCAAAGAACTATGCAGGTGGATGAATGAACTGCCCGTGCAGAAAGAGGGGAGAGTTGGGTGCCTAAGAACAGGATCTGAATCATCCAGCTGAACTGAGAAGAGCCTGGAATAGCAACAGGGAAAGCTGCAGGGGTGGGGAATTTCACTCTCACTGCTCTCGAGGACTTAAGTAGCTTATTCCAGACCCAAACTGATGTTTTTAAAATAAATTAGCTGATGATAATTTTTTAATAAGACAGATGAACTCAGTCAAAGCTGAGTGACTGACTACAGTAGTTCTCCTGGGAGAGGAGTGCAAAGTGATCAGCTGGTTTAAAGTGCTAGTTTGGGAAAAAATGCACTAAAATAAGCAAAAGAGCCAGGAAAGAGCTAAAGAATGTTTTTGCTGGACCCCACAAGCAAACCAAAAAACAGCCCTGGAGCTGGCTCTTTTCTCTGTTCCTACCGTGGCAACAAGCATTGGTCTGGAGCATCAGGGGGATTTAAGACATAATTCCCCTTGATTTCAGATTTCATATAAGACTTGAGCACACAGCACACATTGCCAGACTTGGGCTTTNACCCCCAATTTCCATGTTGGGGTTTTTTTTTTTTTTTTTTTTTTTTTTTTTTTTTTTTTTTTTTGAATGTTTGAAACTGAGCAGGAGGGTGCCAAGAAAGAGCTGAATGTCCTCTTGGTTTCTCCTTCAAGAAAGAAACAGTTTTGTTGAAAAAATCCTGAATATTTTCTGATATTCATCCAACAGTAAAAGCAGCAGTTTCTAAGCAAATCCATTACATTAGGATTTGATTTGAGAAATGAGATGGGGATGGGGTGGGGCTGGAATCAGAAGGTGTGGCCTCTGTTTCTGGCACTATCAGCAATGACCTCAGGCAGATTCCTCCTATACCCATAAGGTAGAGACAGACAGACCCTGGCATATCTATAAGTCTACAAGAATCTATAAGTCTACAAGAATTATTATTGTTATTATTATTATTATTATTATTATTAACATTTTTATCTCTTTCAGAGTTTCAAGTGCCTGTTTTGACTATTTGCAAATTGTAAGTTTGGCCAATGACTGCTATGAATAGAAAATGAACAGTGGTTGAAATTTGGAACAGATTATCTCAGACAGGGAGAAGGAAGTTAATTTATGGATGAAGCCTTGAGAAACTGCCTGCTGTAAATCCTCTGTCTGTGCTCTGCTCAGAGATTCATTATATTCAATTGTCTGGCAAAAAATGCAGCCTTTCCTCTAGGAGTAATAAGTGCAATAATCCATAAACTTATCATAAAAAATGTTATTTCTTGAATGCATCCCTTTTGCAAGAAGAATGCCTTTGTTAGTATAAGGGCTTGATTTATTTATGTTTATTTCTTTGTCCCAGGCTTGTTTAACCACTGCCTTGCTGCATTAACAAGAGTCTGGGGAAGAGCACTGAGTGAGTTTGATAAATGGATTTTGATAACAAGGTTTTTGCTGGGACCCCCTCTCAGCTGTTTTCACAGGGAAAGGCAGCTTCCTGCTCTGAGACCACCACATCCAGCCCAAGCCCTGCCCAGGCTGCAGTTGCTGTGGGAAGAGCTGACCTCTGTAATCCATTTGGTGCTTGTGATCGCTGTGCCTCATGTCAGGGAAAGCCCAAGTTTCTCTTCAGGAGGTCTGAGTTTAGCCACTGGCAAGTGGCTTTTAAATTTGGTGTCTGTTGACAGAGCACAGACAGGAAGAGCCTCTCCCTGGCCCATCTTTGGTGACTGTGTGGGAAAAGCCAGTTGTCTCAATCTCTTCCAGCAGCAGAAGGGGCTCAGGCCCAGGCAGGAGCTCCCCCTGCCCAACTACAAACCTACCCCAAACTATGTCTGACCCCAAGGGATCTCACTGGAAAATCTTGGTGAATTCCCCCTGCCCCAAATGATAACAAGATGCTGCAATCCCTCAAAAGCACACAGGGCTGTGTCGGGTGTGGTCAGAGATGTGACTCCCAAAGCTGGTCCATGCACCGGGCAATGCACACAACATCTGAGGGATGGCAGGGCCACAGGGACTCAGCAGAAAATTTTCTTGTTTTTACTTCTGTACACACGTGTTCCCAGCAAAATCTTGAGTGTCTGAGGATCTAGGGTACATGGTTTTTGGTGGCTTTACTTTGCATTGCAAAAGCAGGTCCCACAACCCCATGACAGAGAGCATCTGACATTAATCACATGTAGGCACCATACCAGGTGCTGCTTCCACTTTCTGAGCAGTTGGTATTTCTGAAGAACCTGAGAAGCAGGTTCCTTGCATCCATGCAAACACAGATTCAAGAAGCAGAGATCTCCCCTCCCCTTCACTTACCAATATTCTCTGGCCTCCGCCATGCGAATTTCTTATTAAGGAGCAGAGTCAGCAATGTGTCCTCGTGATTTGTGTCTTCTCTCTCTGGAAGCACTCGGTTCTCTGCAGCACATAAAACACATCTTTCTCAATCTCATCAAATTAAGAATCAATTAATCAATTGATGCCATTAATCTCTTAATCAAATTAAGAAGGATAAGGAGCGGAAGGGAAATGTCTCCTGCCAGCGCTCATCAGGGTGGAAGGAGCTTGGTGGAAAAGGTGTGTGAGCACAGAATAAAACGTCCAGGCAGTGAGGGCTGCGCAGGGGAAGGGTGTGGGATGGGGAGCCCTCCCTGCCAGCCCCGGGCTGCTGGCCAGTTCCACTGCAGCCTCATCAGCACGACTGGCTGCAGAGAGCTGGAGACATCACCTTGATTTACACCGTCCCCAGCTCTTCTGCAGGGCGGGTGGAGTGGGCGCCTCTGCAAAGCCAGAGAGGAACCCACAACATCCTGTCTTCTCACAATGCAGGAGTTCCCCTGCTCACTCCATGCACCTTCCCAGGGCTGACAGAGGTGGGAAGTCCCTCCTCACTGGGCTGAGGTGTGGGTATCACAGCTGAAAAGCCCTGCAGCCCCACAGCCCTTTCTTGAGCTCACTGGGCCGTGGGGCTGCTCTGTCTGATTGCCAGCGGTACTGAAGGACTCCTCCTGAACAGAGTTCAAGAGTGGAGGAACTGAAAGCAAGACCATGCAGAATTTTTCCAGGAAAAGCCTCCCTAAGCTGCTGTCTTTAAGCAATTTGGAGCTCTCTAAGAGGCCCCTTTAGGGCACTTTCTCAGTGGTTTTGCTTTAGTGGTTGTGGCTGTGCCCTCAGATGAATGGTTGTGAAGGTCAAGGGTTCAGCAGAAACCAATAGACACAGGGGATGGGGCTGCTCAGTGCCCTGAAGACTCTGAGACCCTCCCAGCTCTGCTCAACATATTTACAGAGTCATCTGAGAATTGGAATGTTTCACTAATTTTTCAGAATGACAGAACAGGACGCAGACTTTATAGAGAGAGTGATCATTCAAAGAAATCTTTGGTCTGAACAGCCCTACCCCACACCCAGACCCTACAAAGCCCTAGAAGATGCCTACAGAATTACATGGAAAATACTAAGAAACTATACAGAAAGGCTTTTTTTCTCTTCTTCCAGAACCTTTAGGACGTCTGCTCAATGTGCAGTCTCATACGGCTATCAGCCCCTCTGAGGGGATGAATGCAACTATTCTTGGAATACACGAAACAAAACGTTGTAGCAGATGACCCTGGAGGATGTTCAAGAAGAGTATGTGGGAATCAGCTCCATTAGCTAACGTCACATAAATCTGCAGAAGCTGAGGGACTCTGGCCAAAGGGATGCTCCAAGCATTTGGCCAGACTCAACCCTGCCTCACGCTGCGGCTGAAGCCGCTGGTCCCGATTGTGATCTCTGGAAATAAACCCAGGGGAGCGAGCACAGCGACCTGCAGTTAGCATGGAGTGCCATAAACCTCATTCCTAACTATGAAGGACAGCTATAATTTTAAAATAGCTGCTTTTAGTTTTTTGGGGGATTTGCTACAGGGAAAAAAAACCCCCAATGCTATAAACACTCCAGTAAGAGCTAAATAGAAACAGGATTTAGATAGAGTGGCCTGGAAAAGGTTTTGGTTGTAATTACAAAAATAAACAGGTGATGTAAGAGGAAAAATAATTTGAAAAGCTATGTTATTTTCAAGCCTATATTTAGTGGCTCTTTCTTTTTTTCCACTGCCAAGCCTCTTTAAGAACGAGGACTAATGATTGACTTTTCCCTGCAATATAAATTCAAGTTAAGATTAATTTAAATTATGAGAGAAGTACATATAAAAAGAAGTTCTGTGAAGAAAAAAAAGTTCAGCATCACCGTACTACTGACATTTATGAGCTGTCAAATCTCATATGATACATACTGGAATTGCTGCTCTCTGATATATATATATATATTTTTAATTTTCTTATGGGAGAGAAAGAGCTACCCTTACCAGATTTTACCAGATCTGGTAAAGGTATTTTCACTGTTTAGCAGAAGGTGTCATTCAGCCAGCTGCAGAGCAGAAGGACAGCTTTAGCTCGTGATAATATGAACAAGCCTCTCGCTAGCACCCATGCTAACAGATTGTTCAGTATAGCTTGAGGTTCATTTTGTTTCCTTTCCCAGAGAAGTGAGTGTTGCATTGGCCATGGCAAGCAGCAAACAAAAAGATAACCACCTACCTGTGTCATTTAGCCCGTATTCCAGCTTACCTTGGAGTAAAAAAGGGTCTCCATGCGTGGATGGGACACACAGAGCCATGGTCAGGATGGTTAGCACTGCCAGGCACAGCTGGGCAGACCACATCTTCTCCACGTTCCCAGCACCCAAAAGCATCCTTCCTTCAGGCACGGTGGAGGACTTCAATGCAACCAGCGCCAGATGAGCTCACTTTTAAGAGGCAGTGGATGTGCTGTGATTGCAAATGGCCTTTGGAGGAGGGGAGAAAAATATCTCTTGAGATATAATTCAACCTGTCAATATGATTCACTCTGTTGGGAGTGGACAGAACAACCCAGTAACATATGTCAGATGGAACCTGTTCAATATATCTCATATCAGACTGATCTAATGAATTCTGATGTTCCCACAGGCGTGCACTGTTCACGCACGTTGATATACATTCCATACATACACACATTAAAAATACTTTTTTTAGGGCTGCTGCTTTAACAGAGTTCAGGCATGAGGACTCCCACGTTAGCATGGAAGATTTGTCTAATGTAAGGTTTGTCAATTTGTCTAATGCTGCCATATTTTGCCAGTTTGGACAGAATGAGGTTAATGGGGTTTTGTAATTTATCATCTCACTTCCTAGTGCCTGTATTAATTAATGTGAGATATAATGAGTGCTGAAGTGGTGGGAAACAGAGGGGGAGAGCTCTTTTCACTTAACTGATTGGAGAATGTTGAGTGTGTCTTGCTCGCTGTGACTTATGGCTTTGTCAACGGGAAAGGCATCACACCCTATTTTGGGATTATGCCTGAGTGGGAGAGTGCAGATTTGGCAGTAGGTATGGAATACGTCAAGGATGGGCAAGAGTCTTCAGGTTTTTCTTGGGGAAAAAAAAGAAGTGGAAGGTCAGATGCTGGTTCTGGCTACACAGCCTTGTTTTATAATTTTAGAGCAAAGTTCTGAGACACATTGCATAAATTCCATGTCTTCTCAGGCCATGGCTACATTTTGGTTTGACTTCCACTTGTTGCCTATCCATCACTATTGATCAGGGACCTGTTACTGCTTTTCCACAACAACCTTACCAAGAAAAATATTGTAATAGTAACAGTGCTAGGCTTTGTTCTTCACTTCTCCTCTTCCTGCACAACTGAATCATCTGTACTTGTCATGTTTTAAGCCCAGCCAGGAACAAAGCACCACAGAGCTGCCAGCTCACTCCCCCCGTGGTGGGACAGGGGAGAGGACCAGGACAAGCTCTGATTTGTACATACACTCCTAGTGACTCACTGTGTGTGCTTTTTTGACACCACATCATGCCAGATTACCCAAGATAGCTTCATCTGATGGTACCTGCACTTCATCTCAACTTGTCAAAAGACAATATCATTTCTATGTTTGGGCTTTTGGCTTCAGGTCCCCAGCTCTCCCCCCAGCTTGTTCTGTGCCTTGGATAAGTATTGAATGACAAGCTTTTTAATAACCCTTGTAATATTTTTTTTTATTTGATATATTATTAACAAAAATGGAGGGGGAGAGGCTCAGATTTTTTGCTGGATATGCCTATAAAATAAATGTGATGCTTCCATTAATGAAGAGTTCTCTACTGAGAAAATATTCCAAAATTTTCCCTGAAGCTATAATACGTACAAATTAACTACACTCACTTGAGAACTACTTAACAGCTATCTGAAGTGCTCACCTTCTTCATAAAGTTCTGTTTGGACTGAGGGACACCTATGTCCTACTGGAACACTTTTCCAGCCACATCCATCTCCCTAAGGTGCCAGTTTTACACTGCTCAGAGGTGAGCAGTCCCCATGAAGCAGAGACCATAACTTGATGAGCACAACTTTGCACAGGAGTCCAGTCTGAAAAATAGCAGCTCTGACTCAAAACTATACCCCTAAGGGAAGGTCAAGTCTATTTTAATTTAGTGTTAAATGTCCAAATCTCAATCCATCTTGGGATCTGCTGTGAAAGCAACTTTGCCTGGATACACAAGGTGAGTTTCTCCATCTCATATAAGTTTATGCAAAATCCACGGATATCGACTGTTTTTCCCTACCTTTGGATATAAGATCTCATGAGCTATTGGCAGGCTCTTCCAAGAAGTTGAGCTATTCCTGGGATTTCCTCTCTCACTGCAGAGAAACTTCAGTTCTGGATCATTGCAACTGTTCAGCCCCCAAAACATCTCATGTAGAGAGTGTGCCAGACCTTCCAAATGATGGCTCTGGCGAAGGTGGGGAACTGCCATGCTACATTTACATATGAGAAGGAAGATGACTGGATGCTGTGAGGAGTGGATGCTTTCAGGGGATAGGTTGGTGGAGAGAAGGCTGGCAGTTGCTGCCAGGCACTAATGGAATTTTTTTTTTTTTTAAATTTAGGAGATAATAATTTAGGAGATAAATGCACTGTTGGGCTTCTCTTATCTCCCACCTGGAAAATTCCTTTGCTTCTACCCCATTAGTCCAGGTGCTGGAAATAATATTACATTTTATTGTTCTTATGTATTTTATTCTCCATATGAAAACAATGCAGTCTCCACATTCTTTCTATTACTTCACTCATTGATAATGTCTGATAACTGATAATGTCATTGATAGTCATCCATTTGTGTCTGGAGTTCAAGGATAATGAGAACATGAAGATGTAAGCTCCATCACAACCTCCCATGGTCCCAGTCTGTTCCTTCCTGTAGAAGTTTCTCCTTCCACAAAGCTTTGCGGACTTCAGGTAATCCAACACAATCAAACTGGAAAATTGACAAGGGTCAACAGCCCAGAGGGCAGGAATAGAGAAGACTTGGTTCAAGCAGTGCCACCAAATCCAGCTGCACCAACTCTCAGTGTGAGAGAGATGGAGTATCAGTGCCTGGAGGGTGTTAATGGTCCTGAGCATCCTCAGATGGGGCCTCACCACCCTCTCTGCCCATCAGTTCAGGAGACCCATTTAATCTCAGCCTGGTCTCCTGTTTGTCCCAGAGCTATGCTGGAGGAATTCTGGTCAGGAGTTTAGCTATGTCTTTGCCTGACCATGGTCCCTATTGATCTGGACCCAGACCTGCAAGTGGACTTCCCTGCTTGACTGTGGATATGTTCCCTCTCTGTGGACCTGTCTGGTGCTCACTGAGCTGTGTTTATCTCTGACTGCTGTCATCAGGCCTGATTCTGACCAGTGTATTGACTTCCATCTTGACCTGGGATCTGCCTCATCATCATGGGCTTGCCTGAACACTGGGGTCTTGACTGAACCTGGCTGCAGTCTCTGATCCTGCCCTGCTTTCCCCTCTCAGGTTGGTCCCTGTCCCGCTGTCAGCATCACGGCACTTGGCTCCCTGTTCCTTAGGGAACAGCTGGCCCTTGCTGCTCTCTGACATCATTGTCCTCAAAATGTTCAGCTTCTCTCTGTGCATAGACTCCACTTCCCTGCCAGGTGGATTGGTAGATCTTGCAGCAATTAAGATTTTCGGGTATGTTATATAAAATCCCAGTTTCTCTGAAGCTGCTTTGGGCTTTGCAGTTGGCTCTAATGAAGGTAGAACTGCAGCCTCCAAATAACCTAACCTGAGTTTAATCCTAGTTACCCCTGCTGTTCCACACAAACCTCAGACAGGTGGAATTCACTGAAGGGGGGAGTGTGTGATTTGATGTAGGAGGCAGTGTTGAGCTGCCGAAAACAGGAGAGCATAAAAGGGCTACTTTCTAGAGCCAGCTTGGAGTGGCAGGTTTCCAGACCACTTTGTATGCTGTACATTTGGGGTTTGGAGAAAAAAACCCACAATATTCTCTCTTTTTTCAGAGCTTCCTGAGAACACATGAAACATCACATGCACCATTTATTTCAGCTGAACCTCAGCAGCATCCACAGACTTTGTCATGGTCTTATGGACTCCGCTTAACCATAGCTTGTTTTATCCCAAAGCAAACAACGTGGTGAGGGAGGACCTGTCAGGGAAGTGCCTTTGCTTAAGGTGCTTAAGAAAGCATATATGAACAGTGCCACAACCTCTGCACTGAGTGTGGGACTTGGCTGCAAGTAGGTAGCCTCAGCTGGTAGAGACAGGACTTCAGTCTGCATGGTATATATGGAGAGATTCATGTATCACTCTTTTCCTGCCTAGAATGATCCTAAGAATAAGATGAGGGAGAGGAACAATGAAGAAATTTGGAAATGGGGAGTGGACATGCCTTGAGAGGGGAAGACAGAACGGGAGATTGACAACAAATCAGGGAGAAGTTGGTGAGCATTTAACAGGCAAGAAAAGAGAGCTGCCCTTATGGCAGGGGTGAAATGATCTTTGTACACAATGTCAGAAAGACAGGAGTCATCCTGCTCTCCATCCTGGGTACTAGCTTAGTGTTCCCACCTGTCCCACCACATGCCTCTATCCCCTCTGTCTATTCACATGCACAAGAGTTTCCATCTTCTGTAGCCAAGTCCTTCCTTTCTGCCATGGTGTCTGCCTTTCCTGTCTGTATCACCACTGTACACTCATTACTATTTATCTCTTCTGTCTACATTCCTATTGCATGTCTGTTCCTCTGGGTCTCCAGCTGTGCTTTATCTGGTAGGAATTAGAGGAGAAGGTACTGAAATGCACCCTGTGCTCTTCAGCCTTCATCTCTTATGCATTTAAAGTCTGATTTCTCCTCTAACCAAGTCACTTCTATGCGGGAGTCAACTTGAGAGAACAAAGCCCAGTCCAGAATGTTTATAACTGAGCACTGGAAGGTGCTCAGATACCCTGCTGATGTGTGATGCAAAGTGCCAGCCAGAGCAACTTGACTGCAGAGAAGAATTAAAATATTGTGCTCATAAGCCAGGAGACTAACTCCCCTTGCAGCTTCCTGAGAGGAGGGAGTACATAAGGGGGAGGAAGATGTAGTTATAAAATGAGATTCTCTGATCCTTAGGGGACTGTTAAAACCAGCCAATATTTATGAAGCTTTTAGTCTGACTCACGCAATTTGTTCCCCCTTCTATGTGCTTGTCTTTGGGGCTCAGCTGTTGCTTGGCCTGTTACTGATATAAAATCAGATGCTGTGGTTCAATTGTATCCTTGCTCAGAGAAAGAAAAGGGAAAGGTCCAAGGCAGTATGTAGAGCAGCTCAGCTGCCACCTCACTGCAGGCAGCCAAGGATCACACACAGAGGGAAGCATCACCAGCTCACATCCCATGGGCATCATACTAAAGAGAACCAGTTCATTGAGGTTGAGGCTGTGGAGGCAAAAGAGTGAAGCTGGGCTGCCTGTCTGGCTTTAACTTCCAGTCCAGGGTTTGGCAGGAAACCATTCAACTTCTCAGAGGGCAAGCCAGATCCAAAGTGTTGCCCTGGAGTGAGGGGCTGAAAGAGTAAATCTGGAACCTAAAGGTGTTGGATGTGGGAGGAGGCAGCCTGTGGAGAAAATAGGGAGCAGAGACAATCATGCCCCAGTTCTCACTTCTGCCTCTTAATCCTGAGCTGAAACACCTCCTCCAGTCTCAGCTTCCCTACGGACTGAGATGACTTGGCTGAGGTTCCTGGTGAGAAGAGGAAGGCAATATGAAAACCTCCTCTGCTTTGAAATGTGCCATGACCTGCAGGTCTCAAAGACACTTCCAGTGATGCTCCGGAATGGTAAATATTGGTATGCCTGTGTAGGACTAATCTGACCTCCATGCCAGGACAGTGTCCTGAAGAGGCCTGATCTGGAATGACCTGGTTAAACCACCAGATTTACCTTGAGCTTGACCTTCTCTCTTATGGCTTGCCTTCTCTATGCCCCAAGTTCATCTTGAATGATGAATGTAGCTTGTGCATATATTACTTCAAGTAAAGACAAGGCTGGGTAATTTCCTGCTAAAAATAACAGTAAGGGCACTTTTAAGGTGGTGGAAGTCAACTCTATCTGCTAACAGTGCCAACTTTCACTGTCATTCTCCTTTCCCTCTCTTCCTGCTCTCAGTTGCCATCTGGTGTTTCGGTTTATTGAGAAATGTTGCCGGTTTTTTGGAAAACTGTCACTACAGGTCACCCAAGGGAGGGCTTGGAGCATACACAGAGCTGTAGTGTTTTGGTGAAACTTGTGCAGGTAACCATAAACTTTGCCTTTTGGAGAGCCTGTCTTCTTACTCAACTTTTCATTTGCACCCTGATCTACTGAGACACTGTGGGAGTTCTGTACATGCAAAAGGGTGTTTTGTTGAATTAACACCAATATTTTATGGCTCTAGACTTGCACATACAAAGTGACTTGAAATGAGGGCTCCAATTGAGGCTGCAAGACATATTCATGCCTTACCACCCTGCAGCTTGGGAAGCAAGCTGGCACAAGTGATAACACAGGAATTTTTTATTTTTATTTTTACATACATATTTTTAATCTAGAAGAATATGGGCAGCTGCAATCATATTAGGGTGATTTTCTTTTTAGGTAGACCTAGAAATTTTTTCTGAGTTGAATATAGCAGTCACTGCTAGGCAAGAACTGCACTTACTTCAGCCCCCACCAAATTCCCTCTTACAGAATCAGTGTGTTGAGGTTTTGTCCAGGTGGCAGTGGCTGTTAATATCTGAGAATGACCAAGGTACTTCATCACTAGCTGCCACATTTGTTATGCTTTTTATGCCTCAATTGTCTGGGCTTGCAGGCAGGTCTCTGCAGTGCACTAAGTGAACAACTTATTCTGGTGAGTTCTGTTCTTGTGAGATAGGAGTAAGGAATGACACATTTAGCTACTTTTTCCTTCCCTCATCTACTATGTAACACTTTCAATAATACTTTCCTCTAAGCGAGATTATTGGAAGGCATTATTGCACGTTTACTCACCAACATGACAGTCAAAAAACCCCCTTGTTCTGTTGTGGCATGGCTCATGATTTTACTAGTGCTCCTCGTTATGTTACATGTAAGCACAAGCTGTGTTTCCTCGGCTCATTCTTTGCAATCACCCCATTCATTACCCCTGGTGAAGGTTTATAATACCTTAATCCTTGCAGGCTTCTGCTCTCCTTGTTCTTCAGGGAGCCTGAATTCCCACAGGCACCATACAGCTACCTACGGAAATTGCACACCTGCTTCTTGGCACTCTTGCCAACGTTGTAATGTTTGCTTCCTCTCATCCACCCCTTCTGGCACAGGACTTCAAACCTCTCTTGGAGTGTCTTAGCTCAGAAATGCAGGGAGGTTGATGTCTAAAGTGTTATTTTTTTTCCCCTGTCTGTTTTTTCCCCTGCATCACTACATCATCTGCCTCCCTCCCTGGGAGGCCCTGCAGCATCCTTGCCTCAGGCTAGGGGCAGGTTCTGTTTGAGCCCCCAAACCTTGATTTTTATTTATCACAGGGGGAAAACAATGCACTCACATCCTTCAGGCTTCCTGCAGATTGAATGAAGTCCTGCACTGGGTTTTATAGTTTTATACAGGAATTTGACTTTGGAGAGAAAACCCACAGCCCATGGTGGTTTTCTCTCTGACCCCCCCAGAAGGGTCAGTTTCCTGGCATCAGTCACCACCGGCATACAGGTTTTGGACATGGCCTTATACAGCACCTGATAGCAGGAGAGACCTAGAACCATTTTTTCCCCATGCCTTTGCATTAACCATTAATAGATGCACAAGATCCTGCCTGTAGGATTATTATCCTCTGTGTCTATTCAGACAGCAGCCTCATCAGCTGGAAGTGAGCTTTGCCATCATTAAGGAGACTTTAACAAAGACTGTTCTGTCGAAAGTGAACATCTTGATGAGACTTAATTTATTTCACAGTTGTTGTTATGCTGTTGACCTAAAATGACAGCAGGAGACTTGGAGAGGTGCCCAGTTTATTTAAGAAGTAAGCACAAAACAGTCTCTCCCTGCCTGGAGAAATATCTTAGCAGCATAAAGCAATCGTAGCTCCTAGTCTCAATGTTCTGTCTGGCACCTCCTGCTCATCAAAGCTCACTGTGGCTTTTCTGAGGGCCAGTCCAGATTGTGTTGCTTTTTTCTCTGTTTTTAAGTATCCCAGCCTTTTCTTTGTGCATCCTCTCAGGAGTGTTTTCAGTGCTCTGAAAGCTGGGACAGTGTTGTGTGGTGTACCAGCATAAGAGTCTGGGTTTACTCCAGTGCATAGGGGCAGATCAGATGCCTGGATGCAGGAAGGCCAAATGCCCAGTGCTGGAGCTCCCTGGTGTTTAATACGGGTGTGGTGGCACAGTCCAGCTGCAGTGCCATGTCTGAGCCTCTACCCCAGCTGTCTGGTGGAGCACCCCCCTCACACCCTGGTAAATGTCTGCCATGGAGAAAGGGCAGCTGCAAAGCAGATCCAAACTGGGCACACAGTGCAAGGACAAGGGTCCAGATTTGCAGGCTGCAGCCAGGAGAAGTCCACAAAGACACAAGGAGAAAAATCACAGTGGGAGGTGGTGTGATCTTTAGTCTTGGAGATTTTCAAACCTCACATGGGGAGGACACTGAGCAACATCATCAGATTTTGAAGCCAGTCCTGCTTTGAGCAGGGGGTTGCACTAGTGCCCTGCAAAATCTTTTCTGAATGAAATTACTCCATGAGAGAAGAGTTAAAGTCAGATCGAATTATCCTTTTTTCATGGGAAACAATATGGACTTTTCTTCCAACAGAAGGCCCTGTGAGAATAAGTACCTGCTTTTATAAAAGACTGAAGTGTCATTGTCTTGTTATCTTCAATAAAAGAAGTGGCTACTTTTCCCAGCTTTTTGGGGATTCTCCTACCCATTGCAACATGAAGTACTTGTCAAGCTAGGGGCTTTACAATTTGCAAGGGAAAGCTGATGACAGTTTCTCAGAATGAACACCTTTCATGCTTTTTGCCTAGAAGCTGCAGCTTGTAGACACAAGTGAGAGTTTCGAGGGTGAATTGAGATCACCACACTGAGGAGCCCTTTGGGGGAGCCTAAGATGTAATGTTGCTGCAGTGCTAGCATTACATCAGTAACTCATTCCCTGGTTCCTGTTTAATTCCTTCTCATCCTCAGTCCTGGTGCAGTCATTTTTGGATCTTCTATAATCAAGTGATTCATGCCATTTTCCAACTTCATCTAAATAATCTCTCAGAACTCAAGCTAAAACGTGAGAGAAATCTGATGTCAAGAAGGCAAAGAAAATACTTTGGTGTGTAATACACTGCCTTAGGGAACAGGTTGACAGTGTTGACAGGGTTTTGCCTGTGTTACCCTTCCCAGGAGCCTGCTCCAGCCTTTCTGTGCTCTGACAACTGGAGATGTTCCCTGCATTTCCAGCAGCAAGAACAAAGTGTCACTTACTTTGTGTTCCTACAGTTTCCTTAGGTCCTAGCAGAGCTTACCATCCACTGGCTATCACTGAGTTTCAGCAGACCTTGCAAGATAAATAAATATAGCTACAGGAAGGCATGAGGAGCCCATAATTTGTGTATCAGAAACCTGAAATCAGGAACTGCTCTGCTGTGACTTTGAGCACTGGGTACCAGATCTCACTTTACTGAAGTTAAACACATCCAGGAGGACGGTTCACTCATAACAGCAGCCAAAGCCACATCAGCCCAACATGGAACCTCTTGAATGCAGTGCAGATCTATGACTAATTTATGTTGCTGGTTTTGGCCCTAGACAGACAACTTAATATGATATAAATTCATTACTGAAGACTGGAGCAAAGACCTGTGCGTGTGGAGTAAAGTGCATGACCATTGGGATGGACAGCTTTAAAGCTTCATTCATAAATGTAGGATCATAAAGTGGGTCTGTTGCATTAAAGCTGCTGTGTAAATATGAATGCTCCAGAATTTCAGCTTCTGCTGCTCTGACTTGAATACTTAATTATGAGAGAAGGACAGGAGAAAAACACACTCTGGGTTTGGAAAGCTGTGACCTGTGTCAGATCAGTACATTCATTGCCACTTCTCCTGTATAGTCTTGGTTGCTTGGCTTTTTCTTTTGTCCTCACCTTTTTCCAATAAAAAATCTTATTAAGTGATCAAAAAGCTTGGTTATGAAGAAGGTGAAGGGTGTCCAGACGAATATATTGAGTTCAGAAAAACTCTAATTTAGGGGAAACTAAGAATGGATTTTAGACCTGTCATTAGCTTGGAGCTGGCTGAAACCATGAGGATTATTTGCAAGAAGTCCAGTTGTACTGCTTGTGTGGATGGCAGAGGGATTAGAAGGAGGAGCTGGGCAGAGCTGGGACTGTGACAGGAGATAATCTGTGTGAGCTGCCCCTTGGAGGGGCAAGACCCTGTGACTAATCCCCATCTGTGTGATCATATGGAGAACCTGTGAAGTGGGGCTCAGCTGTGCACCACTCACCTCTCTCTTAAGTGGGTACTACATCCCTCTAGGCAGGAGGCCCATCAGCTCTCAGAGTGTGCCAGCACACAGGAGAGGTGTACTAGGTGCGTGCAAAGTGAGAAGGGATCACAAATACACACAATTCTGTGGCTTTTTTTCTGTGCAGGAGGCTAAGAAGTTGAAGGGAAGGTGAAGGCAGTCAGATTGAAGACAGTCTATGCATACCCACATTGGTGTTGGTGAAGTGTCATTTGAAAGGGGTAGAATTCAAGACAGACAGTTCCTGAGTTTTCCTGTTTCCTGAGGAAACAGGACTAGAAAATTCAGGAGTAGCACAAGACTAACCTTCTGGAAATATTTTTTTTTTGGTAATTTTCTTTATTGTTTTTGCTTTTTAATAAAACTGAAATATTATTCCCTTTGATGTTTTTTCTGACATCTGACATCCTACCCTATCTCCCTTTCAGCTCCCATCCCAGGCACCTACAGTGCAGAGCTTCCCAGAGCCTGTTGGAGAGGTGGAAATGGGCTCAGCCTCTGTATCCACCTGCTCACCAGTGGCATGGAGGCCACGGGCCATTGGAATAGACACTGGGACCAACTAATTTCGAATGTGGCAATATTAACTTCTTCTTCTGCTTGCATAGTTCTCAGCGACATGCATTTATGATCAAACACAACAGCTGACATGAGTGACTGGTTGTGCTGAGCATAGCTCAGAGCAGCTCAGACATCCCTAAACCCCAAATCCTCTTTCTCTTATCTTCTCCCCTTTGCCCACGGAACATCATCTCATTCTGTTTCTTTGCTGCCGGCAAACTAAGGTGGGCAGAAGCTGTGAGTCTTCCCGTCTCCGTCGAGAGCCGGCACCAACCCGTGCGTGGCAGAGCACTGCTGGGGTTCAAAGGCCTCTCACAATGCCCCGTGACCGGGAATCTCCTGCTTGCACTGCCCTCCGCGAGAGGGGCCCGTCCCAGCACTGTCACCGCCCCGCCCTGAGGGACAAGGTGCGGGGACCGTGACACCGCTGGGCGGTGGCTCTGAGGCTCCACGGGGACACGACTGCTTTTCCCAGCCGGCGGAACAGTGCGAGCAGGGGGTGGGATGGTCTGGGGACGAAGGGGCAGAGGCAGCCGGAGCCGGTACGGGAGAGCGCCGGGGGATCGGAGCTGTCCGAGCGGTCTGACAGCCGCCCCGGAGGCGGGAGAGGATCTCCGGCCGTGACCTCAAAGCAGCCAACACAACCACCGCCCCTGACAAACAATAAAACATTAATTTAAAAAAAAAACGAAAAACCCCCAAATGTAT
>VXBB01000372.1:406301-430974 GCA_013399915.1 Illadopsis cleaveri | reverse complement strand
CAGAACTGTGAATGTCCACAGATTTGGCGATTTGAAGGGGTCTGGTTTTTTTAAGGCCCCGGTTATAAACGTTTATGCGTACCGGGTTTTATGAAGACTGGCCTGCACTGAGCTTGGGAGTGCCAAGCAGCCTCTCCCGCCCCGCAGACCCCCCCGTGCCCCCTTCGCTTCCAGGGGTCCCGCTGGCTTGGCCTGTGCTCAGAGCACGGATTCACCTTCTGTTGGGCCGGGCTGGCCTCGGCTTCCCTGTTAGCACAGCGTCTGCCTCACACGTGTGCCTTTGAGCTCAGTTAAATGTGCCCTGGAGCTGCTTTGGGTTTAGAAAGCTTTGTGGGAGATAGTTTGTTCTTTTTGACAGTGATTTGTGATATAAACCAGCAAAAGCTCTGTCATAATCGAGTTAGTTTAGAGATTTACTCTCTAGTAATAGAGAGCAATGGTTTCCTGCCTAAAAGAAACCAAACTTCCTTAAACTTGTTCTCCTTGCCACTGGTAATTTTTTTTTTTTTTTTCAAATTTCAATTCTTACAAAATAGCAGTTGTGAATTTGATGATTTAGCCAGCCAAGAGTGGAAAACATATTTCTGTGCAGGCAGCTGGGGATTTCTTTTGACCTCCTGTCATCCTTTAATGCTTCACTTGGTGTTATTGGAACAAAAGCTGAAGCTGATGTTTTAGGGGTTAATGTTCGTCCTTTTAAGTTATTAGCAAAACTGTTATTGGCCATTTTAGTGTGGTCAAGATCTGATCCTTAGAGTCTGTCCACACATGGTTGGCTACTCAAGAAAATGAATCCAATTAACCTTTCCAGTGGGTTGGTTAAAGTGAATTAAATGCCTGTATAGATGCTCATAGTCACAATTTAAGTAGGCTGGATTTGATTTGCCCTTATTAATTTTTTGAATTGAACTAACTGGACTGAGCTAAGGTCGCTTACATTCTGAATGGAAGTACATTTACAGCGTTACAGTGTAACTCAACCAGTCCATGGGAAATTTGCACCTATGGTATAGTGTGGATTAAGCTTCAAGGGTGTCCTGTTACTACGATCTGTTGTTACTTGATAGCAATGGGATTAAAGTAGTGTCCCAGAGCAATGTGCAAAGTACATGAGGTTTGAGCCATGTTCTGCAAAGCCTCAGGCATGTGTCACACTTTTGGTTTAATGGCATCACTTGGTTTTGTTTTGGAAAGTGTTGAGACTGAGCTATGATTTGGATTAGGCCTTTTCATGCTCTGTGTCGATGCCAGCCAAGGAAAGAAATGCATTGCCTGCCATAGGAGGGAAATATTTATTGTTCCTGATAGAGAAATCACTGTTGATCCTTCTGGAAAAAGCATTGTCTTTCCTTGTCTGGGGTAAAGGTAGGCTTAGTCATTCATTAACAATGAAGAACTGCATTTTGGTTTGAATAGTTTGTTCTTCACCAGCTCTGCTTTGGGAGAGGTGTTGTGTCCAGATTCTCCCTATCTGCAGGTAGCCAGGACTGCTGAGGGACAGTGTCATCCTCCTCTTCTGGAGTGATCTCAAAAGCTCTTCTGAAAGTGGGATCATTTCAGTGCAGAGATGGCAGTGAAAAATCTGATAACTGGAGCTAGGTGCTCCAGGAAGTCTTGCTTCTTGTGTTTACTTTCCTCTTATATCTCTAAAAGCATTTCTATCAGCTGAAGGCCTGATATGGATGGCATTTTGCTGGTGAAAACCACTTCAGCTGGTCCGGTTTATTTTGTGGGCACGGGTTTACTGATGTAAAATATACCCTCAGAAAATGTTTTTCCTGATATAAACTACACTTTGCTGCTGCAGCCTGGTGTTACAGACCCATTTTTCCATGAGTAGTAGAATGGATCTGACCTCTGTGGTCAGTAAACCTCTTGTAAGTTACTAGCTGAAGGTTTTGGTGTTAGTTTCCATCTGTGGCCTGTGCTTCTCTGCCTGCATTTCTGTTCATCTTCCAAGTGTCTGTGACATGTTTGCTTTCCACAAAGCAGCCTTTGCTGTTTGCTCTTTTGACCTGTCTCAGGAGATTGCTCAGCTTTGTGTGTGTAGATCTTTTTTACTAGAGGTCTCATTTATGAGCCTTTCGGTGATAATCCTAGAAACATTATTCTGATTAGCTACTTATAAATCAAATAAAACTGTCTTGGGCTCTGCTTGATCTCTGACTTCTTCTCGTCTCTTGTTACCCGATGCATTACTGGGAGCTGTGTTTGGGAAGGGCCCCACCCTCTTTTGGCTGCCTTCTGTGAGTGAGCCCTTGGACTTAAGAGGCATTTTTGGTTACATGCAGGCAGGCTGAGCTGCAGGGGAGGTGTGCAAACCATTCTCCTCTCCGGAGGATGTACCTGTAGTCCTGTCTGCTGTTGCCTTTCCAAAGGTCTGAGGCAGCGACTTTGTGAAGGGAATACCTGTCTGCTCAGGCTGAGGCTCAGTCCCTCATCCACTGCAGTCTCCAAGAGCCATCCATTGTTGGCAGCAGCAGGAAAAAAACAGGTTTGGGCATTCTCCCAGGGGCTCCTCATCTTCCTGCCAGTTTGAATCCTTTATGAGGAGGGAGAAAAGTGGGAAATGGGATGGGGGGGACTCTAAACTCTGCCCCAGCAGTGTGCAGCTCTGGAGAACTGTGGGGATTTGCAGTGGGTAAAGTGTTTTTATTAAATTTTATTTTTAGTAGTACTGTAAAAAAATGCAAGGGTGGTATGTCTGGGCTGATGATTAGAACTGACCCTGCCACTGCTGTCTGAAGCTCCAGCCTTGACAAAGGCTGGTTGTGGCACCTGTGCTTGGAGAGACACAACAATGCTCACACTGTGCTTTTTACTCTTTGTTAAGCACCTGATTTGACTTTTGGGAGCCCGTGATCTGTACATTGAAATGCTGCTGGTTGTAACCTGCTGCCCGAGAGGCCGGTATCCCAAACTGGTAATAAAAGATACAGCTCTGACTGCGACCTTGGGGAAACAGGAAGAGTTTGAATATTTTCTGTCTTGGCAAAGCATTCTCTGGGCCAGGCAGTCTGGCTGGCTCTCTTTTGCCTTAGCATAAATTGAATAAAAGTTTGCTGTTAGCATCAGTCCTCCCAGCTACAGCCTTTTCTGCTGACCTCTGCAGCTTACCATGACCTGTGCTGAGACTCTTGCAATAAAAACCTCCTGGCTACTGACCCTCCGAGTGACTGGGGAGGGGCATGAGCTCTGAGGTGTAATGTGTCAGGCTCCCATAGAAAAGGCTGAGGTTATTTGCTTAAAATGAGGCCTATGGTGCCTGTGTGCTCAGCAGCATGACAGTGGACAAGAGAAATTTGATGTCTGTCAGAGGTGGAAGAGGATTGAGGAAGTGTGAATGGCTGGCGTGGTGTCTGATGAGGAAAGATTCTGCTTAGGGGTTTTTCAGGGGAATGGTTTTGAGGGATGAACTGTCAGCTGTATTCATCTGGAGGAAGCATTGGCCTTTAACTGGATTAGTATAATCAGGGCAACAATTCTGAGAGCAGCTGAGGGTCAACTGGGTCATTGTGAAGCCACCTGCCCCATGCCCTTAGGCTCCTGGTGGGATTTTTCCTTGCAGCATCATGATTTTCTGCTTTGTGACTTCCTTTTTTAAGGGCTCTGAGAAATTCAGGCAAGATGGATGGCTTGAGGGCAGCGGGGAGGTGGAGGGTGATGGGACATAGACACAGGTCACTGGTTCACATCCAGCTCTTCTGGGTGATAGGAGATCTGTTTTTCCAGCATGCATGAATTCAGTAGCTGAGGCTGTGGCACTCATTTCACTTCTGGTTAAAGCTGAGTGGAAGTTTTATTATACATTCAGTGGTTCTGGGTCTGCAGTGCTTGGCAGAGATGGGCAGGATTAGCATATTTCATGCTCTTGGCTCTGAAAGGTAACTGAGCAAGCAGGTCTGCCTCCTCCCATGCCTAAATCCTTAACACTTGTCCTCTGAGCTGCTGTGGAGGTTGTACGGAGGCAAAATATTGCTTGAAAAGCAGTCTTGGGCAGAAAGACACTCCAAGACTCCTGTTGATGCTTTTTGCAGAGATATTTCCTTGGTTCCTGACAGATTTTTGGATGGAGTAAGAGGGGATACAGCCTATTTTTGCACTAGTTCCTGGGGATACAGGGATAGCAGCAGGGAGGTTTTCTCCCGTTACGTCGTCCATCACCCATTGCTGGTCTCCGAGTAATGCTCCCAGCTGAGGGGTGTGTTTAAGGTCACCACGGGCCTCTGTTTAATCTTTCATTTCCTGTGGCCATGGGAAATGTCAGAGGATGCCAGGCAGGAGTTGGAGATGGCTGCTACAAGGAGCAGGAAAGGCCAATTCTGCTCTCTCTGGTGCAAGAAAAAACCCATTTGGAAAAACAATGGGATATGGCTTGGGGCTGTGTGAAACTTCTGTTTTGCTGGACTAGGCTTTGTTTTTTCTTGTTCAGAGTCATCCAATTCACATGAATGTACAGATTTATAGGACAAAGAACAAGTTCCCTTCCTGCTTTCTTCTCCCCTTTCCAGAGTGTCCCCAGCTGGTTGGCTCCTGCTCCTTCACTGCTGCTCCTGTGTAGTGCTGGTTTGAAGGCTGAAGGACTGAGGAAGGAGGTTGGTCTGGTGGTGAAACTGCCTTAAAACTTGAGAAGCTTTAGGTCCATTTTCTGGCATGGCTCTCGCTGCTGGTTTGACCTTCAGCTGTTGTCCCAGAAGGTGATAACGACAGCTGCTGTTCTGCTGCTGGTTGGCTGCATTGCAGGGAGCAAAGGGCATGTTTGCTGGACATTTCCAGCGGGAAAGCTGCTGTCTCCCTGGAGGCTGATGTGTGTCAGCAATGCTCTCTGTTAGCCTTGCAGCACTGGCTTTTCCACAGAACATGTATAGGACTTTGTGAAGGTCCCTTGGCACTTCATTTATACTTCCTTTTTAAGAAGTAGGAATTGGAGCCTTCCTGCTGTTTTCGTTTTCAGTGCTTGAAAAGATACCACACAGCTCACTGAGTGAGTGTTGTGTGGCCTTGACACTGTATGGCTGCTGGGAGAGACTTATAGCAGGGCTGGAAAGGGAACAGGAGGGTGCAGCATCAGGCTGTCTGTGTAAGGAGTGTAAGGCAGTGGTGTTGTGAACCTTGACTTGAGCAATGGGGATCAGTTAGGCTTTAGTGCTCATAAAATTTACCCTGTAACCCCAGGCACCCTGTGAATTAAGCTTGCCAGAAGTGTTACTCTTCCCAGGGAGAAAGGTGTAGATGAAAGCCTACTCAGGGCCTAGCACACCCCGTCTACACCTGCCCAATTATTTTGTGTCAGGCTCCTGAAGCTCAACTGATGATTATTTTAATTGCACACCAGCCCATGATGTCACCAACACAATGCTCTGTCAGCCAGACTAAAATAGTGAGATCATCTTGTCTTCAGCCTGAATTGGTACAGGTTTGGTTTGTGTGCTCGTGGTAGCTCTGCCCTGCATTAGGTGCTCTTCAGGACAGAAAGTCAGAGTGGGTTTGTGAGTCACTTTTCTTCACTTCTCTTTTCTAAAGAGGTGTAACAAGCCATGTGCAGTAAAACTGAGTTCCTGTGTGCATTTTCGTTCATCCTTTCCGGAGCCCTTTTGCTGAACCAGAACTTGGTAGCTACAGGAGTGAACTCTAAAGGGAAGTGTTCTATGGGCTCAGTATGTGGTGTTCAGTAAGTGATGACAAAGGGGAAAAGGACGTAAGTGAGGAAATATTTGAAAACACTGAGACACAGACATTCCATAAGGACACTGACAGGAGTGACACGAGAAGTAATGGGGCAAAAGGGAGGAAGGAAGTTTATGCAAGCAGGAATATTTCCTGGCAGTGAGAAGGCAGGGTTTTAATTCCTTTCTGCATTATATGTATAGCATTGGCTCTTTACATCCAGACAGGACAAGAGACTGGAGCATGCTCTGGCTGGAAATGCTCCTCTCAGAGAGGCACTGTTGCCACTGGCTTGGCACACAGGTTGGGGTAATGCTGGTCTGGCTCAGGGCAGCCTCCCTAGGTGTGGATGGAAAGTTTCTCCACCTCTGCACAGCACAATGACTTTGCACTGCAAAAGCGGCTTATTATAGCTATCTGTTCTGGATACAGTAAGCATTGCTTGTAGCATCCTGGTGCAAAGAAATGGCCTCTCCCTCTGCTCTGGTGTTGGTTTTATTATTGGAGTGCTGGCTGGTGGGATGGGAAGGGTTTATGTCCTGAATTCACCAGCAGTTCCTGGAGCCTTTGGCAGTGCTGCTGAGGTGAGGTGGTGGAGCACAGCACGGAGAAGGCCTGAGAATGTTCCAAGGCACCAGGGTGTTGGCTGTTTTCATGGCAGGCAGAGAGCTGTGCCATTCTCAGGGCTGTGCTCTCCTGCAGGCCATTTGGTTGGCGCCAGGTTTCCGAAGGAAGTTGATACTGGAAAGAGGCTGGGCTCTGCTGACCTTAATTGCAGTGCTGCAAGGACTGAGTCCGTGGCTAGGGCTGCCCAGCCCTGCCTGGATTCCACACGTCCCTGATGCAAGGTGGAAAAAGCAGGTTTGTCTCCAGCTCAGTGCTCAGTTACCCGGTGTTCCAGGCAGCTGGCATTGCCCACAGCATCAACTCTGGCTGTGTAACAGGTGAACTTAACTTGGTCCTAATTTAAGTGGGTTTTTGTTGTTGTTGTTGGTTTTTTTTTTTTTTTTTTTTTTTTTTTTTTTTTTTTTTTTTTTCCTTTTTCTGCTTTTAAGAAGCTGTGAGTACGCAATATCACCTGAAGGTGATACAGTTCCCAAAGCAAAAAAATGTTACCTTTACTAACCTGGACCTCATTTAGTGCTCTCGGAGAGGAGAAAAGGCTGTCAGCCTACTTCTTCCTCATGCTTTGCAATACATGTGAACTGTGGGCTCAGATGCCACAAAGCAGTTTGCTTCAGAGTGATGCAGGGTGCTCTGCCTCCCTGTCCATCTGGCCTCAGAAGCCAGGGACTTAATCTGGCCCTTGTATGCCAGTGCTTTAAATCTGTAGTTGCACTTAGGGCTGTGTGCCAACACAAGGCTGTGACAGGAAAGGGGACATGTATTGTTAGTGCTGCAGCCTTACTGATTTGTGACTTGTAGATAGATGTGGAATTTTGACTGATCTGGGGCCAGCTTTGATACTTTGTGTTCCCCAGAGCTGACTAATAAACCTGGACGACTTAAACCCAGGAAGCAAGGGGGGAGAGGGGAGAGTGGGAGAGTACCCATGAGGAGCTGGCAGAGCAAAGGAAAAGGGTTTTGAAACAAACCAACAACCTCGGTTAGTTAGGTAAAGGATAGTTGTTCTTGCAGAGCACCTTTGCAGTGCTGGCAGCAGCTGAACGGGTGGCAGACAGGAGTCTTTGCTTGCATCCTAGCAGCCACCTTTCTAGGGAAAAGGAAGCTGGTGGAAATCTGTGCAAGAATTAGAGCTGACTGCAGGATTGGTTCAGATACCTTCAGCTTCAAATGCAGCTGCTGGCAGGGTTTCCATTGAGGCTGGGAGGCTGCCCAGAGGCCCATCCTGCTGGAGCTTTGCTTCTCTTGGTATCTGATGTGGAGGAATAAAACCTGGCTGGTGTGAATGTGCACTGACACTGGTGTGTCCTTTCAGCTGCAGCTCTGGTTTAGCTGCACGGCTGTCTCAGTGTTGGCTCTAGTCAAGGGCTGTTCAGCAGTCTCAGGGCTGGCTGTAGTCATCCAAAGACTGAAGAGAAAGTGGCATCTCTGGGGACTCTTTATTCTGCTTGTTTTCTCCAGAGATTCTCGTTTCTCTATACAACTGCAGGTCACTGTCATGTAAAACCACACTGTGGGGCTTAGAGAGGAACTAAAACCTTTTTTTGGCACTTGATGGCTTCTGTGTGGGTGTGAGTTTTCCAGCAGTCAGCCTTTTGTAAGCAGTTGCCAAACTGAGTCTGGGCATGAAGTTGTACCACAGGGGCATTCAAACCTCCCTTTTTGCATCCTGTCTCCCTTGTATTTTGCTACATTATCTTTCAGGAACAAGCTGGAGGAGAACCCTGTGAGAGCTGACACTTTGGATTATCTCTGCTCCCAGATGCCTCTTTGGAGCTGCTGTTTGAGGTTATTTACCACAGCCTGAGGGCTGAGAAATGCTAGTGAAATTTCTGCAATCCAGGGTGCCATGGCTCCTGAAGGCTACTCTGAACCACAAAGTGGGCCTGCCAGCTCTCTGCAGAGAAACTGCTGAACTGAACAAGGGGTTTAGCTGTGCATTCATCAGAGAACAGAAGTTTTGCCTATCTGGGAAACTCGATGTGTCCTTCTGAAAGTCTTGTGTGGTGTAAAATTGGCTAAAATGCTGAAATAAAAGCTTAATTAAACAGATAAAACAGAGCACAGTGATTGCCATTGGAGATGGGTTGGGGTAAGGGAATGTCCATACAGTGCAGATCTCTTGAGATGCAAGCTCCATGCCTCAGCAGTTTTCTGAGTGGGTGGCTGTTTTGAGTTGCACTTGATAAGAGACTGTTTCTCTATTCTCCCTCCCTTACACCAGTTTAAATGAGTGGTGTTTGGCTTAAAGCTAAAGGTGCCGTGACATTCTGTCTGCAAAAGAAACCAAAAATCCTTCCAGGAAGTGGGTATCATATGATCCATGGGGCACAGCTGAAGGCGTGTCTTAGCGCTTCAGTGGTGCTCATGGGGCCTCTCTGGGCCAGGGATTTTGACCTCTCCAGGTGAAGGCAGCTCCTGCCCTGCTCTGCAGTGATGTGTATGGTAGTTTGCCTTTGGGCTATGTGAGGGTAAAGCACAGCTGTTGGAGTCAAGTGTTCTTTGTTTTGCTGTGGTCCGTAGTTGGGAGGCAGTGGTTAAAGCTGACTTCTAGGAAAACTTCTCCCTGCCTTTATTGTTGGTTGTTCCTTTTGCACATGTGGTGGTAGCTGAGTCAACTGAAGCTGTGTCAAATGCTGGAGAGGATGAGCTACACAAACAGCTTTTGTTCTTGCTGATGATTGAGATTATCTTCTTCCATACAAAGACCCGGTTACATCTCAGATGTTGTGAGGGAGGTATTTGGCTGCCTGAGGTCTTTTTGACTGTGGTGTCAAACCAGCCAAGTATACCTACATTGAAGTTTGTCTGGTTGTCCACCTGGGTGTTACTGGTGGGTCCACAGTGCAGTGGCTGAGCTCACTGGTGATCTTTTGGGTGTAGGCAGTCCTGGAGAGGTGGTTGGACGTTGGGGCAATCAAGAAATTTCTGTGGAGATGAGTGTTCTGAGCCTGGCAGGTAATGAATGACTTGCAGACATTAACACATATCATATTATCTCTCTGCTTTAAAGTGTTAACATATTCTGTGTGTTGAGCCCCTGCAACAGAAAGCAACAGCTGTAACAGCAGTGTTGGCTGTAGGACTTGGCAGTATTGGACAGTTCTTGTGACTCAGGGTGCTCTGTGTCTGGGGGCCCAACTGGACATGGCTGAAAAGGGTGAATTTTCAAAGCTGGGTGTCATTACTTCTTCAGGCTCAATGCCATTTTTAGGTACATCTGAGAGCCTTGGCACACAGTGGCTGGAAAGTTGCCCAGTGGAAGAGGACCTGAGGGTGCTGGTCAGCAGCCTGCTAAATATGAGCCAGTGTGTGCCCAGGTGACCAAGAAGGCTGGTGCCATCCTGGCCTGGATCAGCAATGCTGTGGCCAGTGATGGCCAGAGAAGGGCAGTGAGGCTGGGAAGGGTCTGGAGCACAAGTCCTTGAGGAGCTGGGGGTGTTTAGCCTGGAGAAGAGGAGTCTGAAGGGAGATCTTATTGCTCTCTGCAAGTCCATGGCAGGAGGTTGCAGCCACGTGGCCATTCGCCTCTTCTTTCAAGTACCAAGTGATGGGACAAGAGGAATTGGCCCAAGTTCTGTCAGGGGAAGTTTATATTGGATGCTAAAAAAAACCATCTTCAGTACAAGGATGATCAGTGGTCGAAATAGGAAAGAATTTGTGTCACCATTCTAGGAGATACTAAAAAGATGTGTACATGTGGCACTAAGGGATGTGCTTTAGTGGTGAGCTTGGCAGTGCCAGGTGAGTGGTTGTACTTGATGACTTCATGTTTTTTTCAACCTAAGTTATTCTAGGATTTTGTGATTGAAATGCTGCAACTCAGCATTTTCTTCTGGAAGTCAAAGAGATGGTCTTTAATATTCTCGACCTATGAGTTGTGTTTTAAGCTTTGAAAATGAGAAGACTTGCTCTTGTTTGGAAACATTGTAGATGAAACCAGATGGGTTTGGAATGGGTGGAATTGTCCAGTGATGAAAAACACAGCAGTCTTCTCTAGAAAAGCAGAATGATAAATCTTAACAAATTTTGTGTCTGGGGCTTACTCAAAGGAGAACCTTTTGAGGTGCTTTGTGGTATTTTTCCACTATCTTGAGTATCTCCAGCTTCCTGTTTACACTGCAAGCACATCATCTTCTGCTTTGAGGTGTTCAGCAGATACTCTCTCAGCTTTAGGACTGGTCTGTGATGCAGTGTGCCAGTTTCTTTACATGTGTGAGATTGTCAAACTAGTAGCCTTGAGGAAGGTATTCCATGAATGTTGATTATTTCTGTCCCAAGGCAGGTTAAAAAAGTATAATGAAGTTCTGAGGTTTGATTCCAAAATGCATACAGTCTTCCTTTTTATAGCATTGTTAGGCAGGTGAGAGCTTAATGTTGGAGAATGGTGCAGACAGAACACAAAAGTCTCATGGCCTTGACCTCAAGGCATTTAGCTTAGAGCAGAGAGGATAACCTCCTCCCCAAATCCTAAGATGTTCTTAGCTTCCAGGCCAAGACTGCTAGTAAAAAACCATGGTGATTTGGTAATTTATTTACTTTTAATTGTTCTTATTTTGCATGTTTACACTTTGGAGCATTAGGCTGAGACCCCTCAGTTTGGTTCCCGAGGAGTCACCCAGTCTCCTTGTGCTGCCTCATAGCTCCCATCTATGTGTGATGCTGTGGTGCCGTGGCTGACAAGCAGAAATTGTTCCCTTTCTCAGGCTGCCCAGACCTGCCCTCTGTCTGGGATCCACCTTCTCCCTGCATGATTTTCTGATTTCCTTGGTGTGATGGGGCCTGGTGAGCAAGGTCCTAGGAATGCCATCTATGGAACTGCAGCAGCCAGACATGTCCCAGCCAGCCTCTGGCAGCACCCATGTGTGGTAGCAGGAGCTCAGGTGTGATGAAAGAGGCAGGGCAGAAGTGGGAATTGCTGAGGATGGGCCACGTATCTCACAGAGCAGCTTTGCTGGGGCTGGGAAGGAAAGGTCCCAGTTGCATGTTTTATCTGGAAGCTGCCCTTAGGGCAGCCCCTCACCTCCAGCTGGGGGGCTGCTTGGTCAGGTTGGCTTTGTTTCAAGGACATAATTTGCAGATTTTGGAGACTTACCTGGCTTGGAGTGGCCTGATGAGTCCCTGCTGGTAAGGGTCTCTAAGAGATCCCAACTTGCTTTCTAATCTGCAGGAATTTACATAACTCAGGCATCCTCCCGAGACTGCTGGCTTGTGAAAGGCTGCATTTGCTGCTTGCCATTAATTTATCAGCTCTGTAGGCCCTAAAAATGATCTTTAGCTGATGACACTGCTTTTTCATGTTACTCTTGTCTTTCCTCTCCCTCCTGTCCTTCAGATTAGGATTCAAGAACTGCAGATGCTCTAAACTAAGGATGACTCACCCCTAGTTTATTTTGTGAATTGCCCATCACACAATGCTGACGGGAAAATGCTGGGAGTGGAGGGGGTGGGGAGCAAGAGATGGTTTTTAAGACCCAAAAGGAAATGCTTGGAACATGCATCTGTGATCCCTGAGTCACTGAACTGGCCCATATCCTGGACACATTATATGGGCCCCGTGAACCAAGGGGGCCCTTGGGACCTGCAGTGGGTGTCAAAACATGATCCAAGACTTCAGGCAGGAGTGAGGGAGGTGTTTTTCTGTGAACCTTGCTTGAAAAGCCAGTGGGGGCTGACCTCTTGCTGAGACTGTGTGTTCCACACCACCCGTTCTTGGGTGTTACCTGCCTCTTTGTCACACACCTGAGTATCACTAACAACATCTAAGGCTGCCTTTGCTCCTCTGTTGTGGTTACCTCGATCTATTTGAAGCAGTTTGGGGTGTTAGAAATGCTGAGCTGTGGAGCTGAGGTAATACTGGAGAAAATTAGTGAGGTGGGTGGCAGAATATAAAATGGAAGAGGTTATTTTGTGATGTTTTGCTGAGCTGTTGTACCTAGGGATTTTCTGATCTCAGCCATAAAGGCAGGGCTGCAGCCATGCTTCCAAGAGCCTCAGATGCACCTATGCACAAAAAGGCATATTTCCAGTGAGAACTAGCAGAGGAGAAGACCTGTGCTTGGAGCTTGCAGAGAGGTTCTCAAGAATTCCTCAAGACAAGTGAGCTCCCTCCTCCATGTGTGGATTTTGTATCCTACCACTGTTAAGGGTGATGCTTTTGTCCTCATCCTCCCCAGCTGGCACCTCTGCTGGCCATAGCAGCCACTGGGATTCCTGGGCAGGCATTTCTTTATGGACAGCTGTGCCAGAGTGTATTCCTGGTCTGCTCCCTGCTGTGCCAAGGCAGATTGGCTTAATCAGAGTATGGTAAACCTGTTGTGAATATTTCATGCTTCTCTGGGTTTGCCAATTGTAGCTGCTCTGATTGCACCCCTGCTGCTTTTTTGACTGCCTGGTGGCTCCCACCCGGGGCCCAGGGATGGGAAGTCAAGTTAATTTGCAACAGTGAAGGTAATATTAATCTCACCTTTCATTTTTTAGACATACAGTTAGGGAGCAAGGAAATGGATTTCTTTTTCCTTAAATATGAAGCCTCTCAGAGAGGAGAAATTGAGTCTGTTGTCATTGGGGCCATCCTATTTCTCAGCACAAACTCAGTGTACGTAATACCTAGTAATGATTGTACTGTACCCTGCTGAGACTGGGCAGGAAATGAGAACTAGTGCTGATGAAACTTCATTTCAGACCATGCCTGGCCGGTCCACATCTCCAGTTATTTCATAGTTGCCTCATTGTTGGATGTGAGTCTTCAAGGATTGGTTTCCTTGGCCTCACACGCAGCTGCTGTCATGCTTGGCTCGGTGCCATGGGTACTGGTTCTAGTTGTGAGGGAATGCTCTGCACTGCCATCAGCCCCAAATCTGCTAGGGAGGTGCAGGTGTCCCCATCCTCTGCCACCTGGCTGTCTGACAGTGCTTCCTTGTGTTTGTAATGGGATGTTCTCATCTTCCTTAGCACGTTGTTCTCAGGCTGATGGGACTTGAGAATAATGTGCTCAGATGAGTTGGAGGCAGCCAGCCCAGCCAAATTTCTGACAGTGACGAAAGGCCTTGTGCTGCCTGCCCTGCCAGCAGCCACAGCAGCACAAAGAGAGAGCTGTGTGCTTGAGCTGTCTGTTTGGGTTTGTAACAGGAGTGTGTGTGCAGCCAAATGGCTTCTTCAGCAGTGCTCAAATAATTCCAAATGTGTGAACAAACCCAAGGCTTGCTGCTGCCCCACCAGTTTGCTCCATGCTGTGTCCTCTGTGAGATGGGAGCACCAGGAAACCCAGACACTGAGGAGTTTCCAGTGTGCTTATCACTGGTACCTTCCAGCTTCTGTACTGGACCTTGATGGGTTAATATCCCTGGTTTAAGACTCAGCCCCTTTAGTCATGTCTAAGCCCTGCAACGTGGTGGCTCATCCCAGGGCAGTGTCCCCACTTGCCTTGTCAGTGTTGTGGGGATGTGGGACAGGTGGTGGCAGGGCATGGCCTCAGGTCTGTGTGTTGTGTGGCCATGTTAGGGATGGCACTGGACCTCGGTGGCTTTGGGTCAGGAGCTGGAAGTTGCACCAGAGAAGGTGGTACTCTGGCCCTGGATGTGCTCCTTGGCCCTGGCACTGAGCTTCAAAACAACCTAAACAGGAGCCTTTGTCCCTGCTTTATGTCAGTGACATCCAGCAGCTTTCAGCTGTAGCCTGCAAGAACTGAGAATTTGAGGAGTTTGTTTTGCTTGTTTGTTTGGAGAGCCATGGACAACTTCCAGCACTTTTCTGGAGGAGTAGCTAGAAGAAGCAGGCCTGTCTATGCAACACAAGTCTGTATGAACTTTGCCTTTTTGTTTTGAGCCCATGCTTTCTTTAGGAAGTCTTTAGTGGCCTGTCAGTCCGAAAGGATTAAACAATCATTGATGCATTGTAGGAATAAAGCTCAGTGATGGAGATGAGACTGTTCTGGGGTTGGTGCAAGACTGTCAAAAGACAAGGAGCAGCGTCCTACCATGGCCCTCCCACTTTCTTACCCATGTGTCAAGCGTGTTTCTGTAATGTGTATTTTTCCAAACAGAGAAATGTGTCTGGGTGTGTGTAGAATGGAGTAAAAAACAAAGCTAAAGTCCTTGTATGCTCGTGTGCCTCTCTGGGGAGGATGGAGCAAAGGTCTGCCAGCACCATCAGCACCATGACTGACTGACAAGACAGAGTTCTTGGATATCACAGGGATCAGGCAGTGTGTGAGTCTGTGCAGGATGGATTTGGGAAGGGCTACAATGTGCTTCTATAAGCATTTCTTGTAGCAGTGATCCTTATGGAAAAAAAATGTGTAGTTCTGAAATGCTCATCCTTGCTCCTGTACTGCCTGCCTTGTCTTGCTGGTACAGATGTTCAGGCAGCTGTGTGTAGGCTTGCTCAGAGACCTATTTCAGTTAAAAATAACACTTCCCTCCTATCCCCCCATTGTCTCTTTTTTGTTAGTTTATTTGGTTTTTTGTTTGTTTTTTAAACAGTCAAGAGCAAGTGCTGCTTCTTAAATCCATGGCAGTAATAAAAGCCCTAGATTTGGGCAGGCTGGGTCTGTGCTGAGGTGTCTTTGATTAGCTCTGAACTCATGGTAAGGCTCAAACTTCTCAGGTGGATGTGTCCTTCCAGCAAGCCAGATGATGCTTATTGTGAGCAGAAGGTGGTTGTTCCACTATTTTTCTAGGAAGCTGAAGTAGTATTAGGATCACAGAATTACTCTCTAGGGCAAGATTCCCTTGCCCTATCCTGTACAAGGCATGTATTGGTGACCATCAAACGCTCTGGGTTTATCACCTGTGAATAGCACTGCTGCCCATGACTCAGCTGTGGCTTTTCCTGGTCTGTGGCTCAAGGCAATGTTTCTTTCTTTGTACAGAAATCGCCACTGGAAGCATTTCAAGGCTGTTGAGTTTCATATCATCTTTCCTTTTTTAAAAGAAGTTGCAATGAAAAAAAGCAACAACAAAACCTTAATTACACCATCCAGATTTGTTCATGCTTCAAGTGGGCTGTGGGATCGTATAACTGTAACCTTTGTCCTCATCTCCACCCTGCTGCGTGTCACTGTCCTTCCCTGAAGTGTTGCTCTCACTGTCAGGAGCTTTTGTCACCTTAAAACACCCTTCAACGCAGACTGAACCAAAAATTCCATTGAATATGGTAAAGCATTATCTGATCTCTTGACACAGACAACTAGAAACTCTTCCAGATGTTTTGAGAGGATACCTGGGTGTGGAGTAACGTTTTGATGCTTCTCTAGTGGAGCATGTACATCTGTGAGAAAAGGGAAGGCTTGTGGGATTGTGTCTCAGGAAAATGCAGCCACTGTCTCATTTCCTTTGTGGTGATGGAAGTGTTTTATCTCTTCTGACTCTTGAGTACTTTCACAAACAGAATCTTCATAAATTCCGCTTGTACTTTTGATGCATTCTAGAGGTTTTGGGATTATTTTCGGTTTATCTTTTAGGCTGTGCCTGTGCTCTGCTAAAGAGAAATTTTGGTCTTCCCAGGGGTTTTTGCAGTGGAGTGCAGCAGGAGGAGTTTGTACTTCCCTCTGTGGCTTCAGAAGCACGTTGTAGTTCTCTGCTTTGTGATGTGTTTCAGGTGGGAGATATTCCCCTCTGTGGGTGCTGTTAAGCTTCTTAGCTTGTCGCATTGAGGGAAAAATAAGTGACAGACCTCTCTAGTGTAAAATTTTTGATGCCACTGCCATAAACTCCCCTTGAAGCAGGCAGAAACCCCAGGTCTGGCAGATGTGTGAAAAGGGGCCCCATCCTGCAGTCTGAGGGGACAGGTCACTGTCTGTCTTTGGTTCACAGAGAAGCTGATGTGAACCTGCCACCAAGAGGCTGAGCCTGATGCTGTGTGTCTGTCCCTGTCCCAGTATGTGTGTGACTTGTGTTTTGTTGCCCTACTGCCTATCATAACAAGTTAAAAATACACTCTGGTGTTTTTCTACAGTGTAGGTAGAGCATTCCTTTGAAAGTTCAAGTGGGAAAGTGATAGGTATTGGCAAAAATCTGCTGCTTTTAAACTGGTGCCAAAGGGAGTTTATGTGTTTCCCATTTCACTTGTCTCAAGGTCGTTTTCAGCATCTTTTGAAGAAGCTGTACTTAATCCCTCCCCATAATGCTGTGGTTGATCCCATATCTGGGTTCTAGGTGCAAATCCAGCATCTGCACTTCAAACATTTAGTGAAGCTTATAAGAAACAGCTGAAAATGATGCCTGAGCTGGTAGAAATGCCTTGCAGTGAGAGCCATGAAGCTCAGTCTGCTTAGCTTTGGAGAGATGCCAATGTGCACATACCCTTTGTACCATGAAAATACTATTCTCAGACTCTTTAACCTGCACAGAAAGTCACAGTAAACACAAATACTTGCCCTTGGTTTTAGCTGAATGCAGTCAGTGTGGGCATTGGTATAAATATATAATATATATTCTGTTTGAATGGAAGGCAGAGTTTTGTACATAAGGTCTGATCCAGTGGTAGCATGGACAGTTCTGTTCTTGAAGTGGAGGTCAAGGGGAGAGTGGAAAAGGCATTTTATGTCAACAACAACAAAGAAATAAACGCACACAAAAATAGACATGAAGGCAAGAGTGGGGAAAAACACAAGTCCAGACCTTGGCTGGTAGAAAGTGTGTCAGAAGTCCATATGTGCTCCCTTGACTCCCATAGCTCATTTGATGCTTTTTTGTTTGGTTTTGTTTTTTCAGATGCTAATTCTCTTTACTTTGTTTCCCTGTTCAGTATGTCGAGACTTTGCTATTCTGGAAGATCATACCTTGGCCCATAATTTACAGGAACAAGAGAGTAAGTAGCAATGATGTTCAGAACAAACTGAAGCATGCTTGTCCCAAGAGATATCTGGCTTTATTTGATTTTGCTAAGAAAAATGCTTCCTGCTTTTATTTAATTTTTTTCCTTTTAATGGAATACAGTTTATTATTGCTGTCTTCACTATCCTGTAACCCTACACTTTGCTCTGCTCCAGTTCACATTGTACCCCAGAGATAGTTATCTTTTATATTCCAATTTTGTGCTCTCCTTTAGAGTTGAGTTTGTTTATGCCATTTATGATAAAATTGCGTGTGGGAGTGCACTTGGGGTTTTGTTGCTGTGCAAGGTTTTTAGAAATGACTACCAATTTTGGAAGCTTCAATTTTTATAGTCTCACCTGGAGTACAACCAGAAGAGGTCTGTTTGTTTACTTATTTCAGAATTGCCAGTGTCTGCCTTTTGAAAGGAAACTTCCTTTTCAAACATTTTGAGGTAGCACAGCTGTACACTAGAAGGGTTTATAAAGGAGAAAAAAAAGTACAGCCAGGAACTTCAAAGTGACTGGTGGTTTGGGTTTTTTTGGTTTTTTTTGTTTTGTTTTGGGTTTTTGTTTTTTTAAATTGTTTTTTACATGGTTATCTGTTATTTTGGGTATGTTTACATTGCAGTTTCAGGTGTGGTGGCCTCTCTAGTCAGCCTCTCACCAGTTTGGTATCTGCCAGTACCGGGTGCTGATGCCATTCCTGCTGCTCCACCAAGGATGCAGCTGCTCGTGCCCTTGGTGCTGGAACCTGAGACCACTGAGTTAAAGACTGACTACTCTGGGCTGCAGCTCATGTAGCCATTTTTTCTGGCAGGCAATATCCATGTATGGTAAAGGACTCACTGGAGTACTAAGTTGCTCTGTTGCTAAATATAAAGGTAGAGAGATTTTTGGAACCGATTCTGCTGAGAGTGAGAGGAGTTTTCTTCTGTAGAGGTTCTTGAGAACAAATTAGAGAAGTATTTATAATAAGTGGTTTAGGTTCAGCTCATCCTCACTGGCCTCTGGTAGTCCCTCCCAGACCCACTTCATTCATCTGGGGTGATTTTTCTGTGGTCAGAAAATGAAATTCAAAGCCTAAAAACTATTCCCTATAAACCTGGATGTGTTAAGATATGCAGAACTTGTTTTGGTAACAGACACGTACACAGCCCCCTCAGTGCTGAAAAGAGGCAATCTCAAGCTGCTAGCATAATTTCAGTTCAGGACTTTCCCACCTTTAGAGAGATTACTTGGTGTTTCCCTGCCAAGATCTGTCTTCCTTTCTGGGCTGGAATCTCCTTCCCACTTGGTTTTTCTTGTTCACACAGTGAAGTTCTGCAGCCTGATTTGAAGGTTCTTGCCTGTGTTTATTTCCAGTTGAGCATCACTTGGCCACAAACGTTCAGCGCAATCGTCTGGTGCAACATGACTTGCAGATGGCCAAGCAACTGCAAGAGGAGGAGGATAAGAAAGCCCGTACTCAAATCCAGAAACACCGAAAAGACTTGTGAGTTTGTGCTGGGGGTCTTGGGATGGGAATGCTAGTCCCATTGGGTCAGAGCACTAATATCAGCTGCTAGGAGCTGACAGTGTGTGAGGTTCATCAGCCTTTTGCTTTTGTTTCTTTTTTACTTTAGCTGTCCATTGCTTTAAAAGTATTGGTACCAGGCTCTGGCACTGAGGAATGTGAGCTGGTATTTCCTGGAGCCCATCCTGCCTTCCATACTGTTGCCTGTCAATCAGAAGGAGCCTTCCCATTGTACTGCTTGTTGTCAAAATGGGGTATCTTGGCCACTTGTGTTGATCTTGTCCCTGGCTGAAGTTTGAGAGTGAAGGAACCTTACCAGAGAAATACCCAGTGCTACAGGGGAATCTCCCTTATGTGGAAATTGCAGATATTGGGGTGTGTTTGCCCTGTGCCTGATGAATGCTTTTGAGGAGCTGGGTGTCCTGCTGTGCTGACAGCTGAAAGCCCCTGCTTGTGCTTGCAGCTATTCAGTGTGAAGTGACCTGGGAAGGGGAATTGCTGCTCCAGGGTGGCTCGATGGGGATGGGTGTTGGGGGACAGGCCTTCTCTTGCAGTCACTGACTTCTGCAGCAGCTGTGGGAGAGTGTTTAATGAGTGATCCAGTTTGCTCTGCAGATTTGCTCAGTCCCCACTCACCACATCTTAACCCTGTGGTCTGTGGTTTGGCTCTCTGTGTGCCACGGCTCTCAGCTGTGGAGCTGGTGTAGAAGTGAAACATGGCAGCACAGGGTAAAACAAACTGCTTTCCTATCCAGAGTGGACTTGCAGAGCACTGGATGTAACAGATGGTTCATGTGACAAGGCTCAGCCAGATCCCACTCCTGTGAGGTGACTGGATGGGAATCCCTGCAAATAGAAGGTCTGTGAGGCAGGAAGCATCTCCCAGCAGCTGTGCTGCCTCCTGGCTTTTTTTGGGCTCTGGGATAACACCCACCAGGTGCAGTTGATGGTGGATCACAGAGCCTGGGTGTCTCATCTGACAGGACCAGTGACAGAGCAGAACAGCTCTGTGTTGCAGATGTGGGAGATGCAGGACTGGCTTCAAAGCAGCGGCACATGAAAGCTTTGAAGCTGGGGCGTGACAGATCAGCCACTGTTTTTAATGTTCCCAGCACACTGGGACAGACCTTATGTACATATGTCTCTCTCAAGTCTGCTTTTTTTCAATAGTTTTGTCTTTATTACCAATTAGAGATGTGAGTGAGTAAATGACAACATAAAAATTGATTTTGTATGGCAGACATGATTCCTCTTGCTGGGAGCTGCAAACAATTTTCTTGTTGTAGGACTCTGTAAAATGGGATTTACGAACTTTGTCAGCCAAAGCACAGGCAGAACTGCTGATGTAAAATGTTGTGTCAGCAGCAGTTCTGCGTCTGAGAGCAGGAGCTCTTCTGCAAGAATTGTAAAAGGAGTCGGAGCCATCCTTTTGTAATTGGATCTTTTTCTTCCGTAATTCTTTGTACATTCCCACTGTCTCTTCCTTGTCCAAGAGTAGCATGTTCTGGCAACAAAACAATCCCTGTTGTTGCTTTCTGTGTCATCTAGGACAGTTTGACACTACAAGGTGATGAGAGAAGTAAGAAGGCAGAGCTAAGGGGTCTTTAGAAACAGGAAACAAAAAAAGCTCTTCAAATTTATTTGCTTTCTTCTCTCTTTCAAATCCTAACTTCTCTCAGAAAGACTTAGTAAAGGTAAATGAGAGAACAGAAACATTTCTTTTTAAGAATTCAGGGAAGTATCAAACCTGATTTTTGTGCTTCTTTAAAAGCATCTCTCACATCTAGCTGAGCAGCCTGCACACTGCTAAGCATAGTAGCAAGATTACTAAAATAAAATAGTGTGAAAATATGTTCTTTCCCTGCTTTGCTCCCAGTGCTGTGATAGTTCTGTTGCGCTGATGTGAACAGTTCCCTTAAACATTCCGGTTTTTTCTCCTCATCTGGCAACAACTAGTAGCTGCAGTCACTGTGAGTGGGAGGGAGCTTTCTGGTCACACAAACTTTTAGGTTTTTTCTCTTTTTATAAACTGATGTCGAGTCTTCCCAACATCTTTAACACTCCTGGCTGCCCAGGAGTGAAGGACACATGAATGGGATGTTCAGGAATGGTGATGTTTATGTTGCTCTGGCTGATTTCTGGGGTCTGATGGGCACTGGAGCTCACACTAAGGAAACTGAAGGACAAGAAGAGCTGTCAAAGCTCTTGAACCTATTTTCTTATGCTCACACAAGTTAATACATTAGTTTATGTTGACTAACTAATCGAGTCTCAGTATTTAGTTGCTGCTGAGCAATAAACCCTCAAGTCTAATCCTCTGTGGCTCCTCAGTTCTTAAGAATTGATGTGGGGTATTCCAAGATGTGTCATCAGAAAGAAGAAAATGCTTTTGTGTTTGCAATACTTTTGGTGTTCATTTCTACTAGCAGAGAGGCAATGACCTTGTTGCCTTGGCTGTGAAAGATGATTAGTTGTTTTCCTGTCCTGTTTGTCTGCAATAGGATGTATTTTAAGCATTTAGCAAGTCAGTTTGTGCTGATGAACTTGGCACATTAGCTCTGCTCACAGGTGCCAGGGGAACTGGAGACGTGCAATGCCTCAATGTGTCTGACCTTTCTAACTTATTTTCTACCTGCTTTCATGTCCTCAGAGCCTGGGGTTGTAAAGGATCCACTACCAGGCTCACTGACAGCCTGCTCTGTAGGATTTGCTTATTCAGCCATTGTTTTGCTGGGAGCTGTGGTTCTCTGCTCGTGCCAGGTTTGCCAAGGTCCCTTTTTAAAAAGCAGGCTCAAGAACTACATGTGCTGCTGTGTGAACTCCTGTGGCTTTGAACACATCTGTCCCCAGAGTCAAATGAAAAACACAGGCACATGCAAAAATTGCCACCAGCTTTTATTACCTGGATGAAAGAAACTGATGCCTTAAGACATTTATCCTGTTGATAACTCCAACTCGATTGCAGGTCTGCTTCCAAGGAGCTGTTGACAGAAATCATCTTCTTTTCCTTCCTGCTGTGTGTACCTTTTTGTTGCCTATGACAAATGAGTTGTTTTTTAGTGACATCTGTCCCCTAAACCCTCTTGTTGCAATGTCCTTCCTTCCCACCCTTGCCACATATCCACCCTTTCTGCTTCTCTCCTTCTTCACTCTGTGTGAAAGAAGGCTCTGTTGTGCCACTGGCTGCTCCAGCCATTCCACATTTCTTGGTTTTGCAACAAAAAGTGGTTGTCTGCACTTAAGTGTTTTAACTTCCTCCTCTCATGTCCTAGATTCTCTCCTAGTCCTTTGCCTCCAGATTCATTAGGTCATTTATGCCCAGATTCTTGCTCAAACCTAGAACTAGTTTCTCCAGCCCACATAGCGCAGCTTTGACACAGCTCAGTCTGCTTCAGTTATTTGCTTGTCTTCCACTCTTGGCAGTCTTGTCATCACCCATCTGATCAGTGTATTCTTCAAAAGATAATATTCTACTAAGGCAGGCTCTGCTTGTTGCTGCTCCCAGTTGTTCTCCTCCTATGTCTTGCCTTTTCAGTTATTGCGATTTTGGGGTTGACTTATCTGACCTGTTTAGAGCTGCTCTTTAGCTTAATCTCAACAGTGCTGAAAGAGAGAGCTTTTAGTCTTCCAATCCCCCAGCCCATTTCTGAATTGCCCTGAGTAATCCTTGGCCATTGTTCCAGCCTGCTTGCAGGACATCAGAACATGCTGCTGAGCGTGGCACTGGTATTGCAGATGCTTTTCAGCTTTCTTGGTTTGTCTGCACAGCAAAACCTCTCATATCTCAATTTCTCTGATCTCTCCTTATCCCCAGTTAATGCAATCATGTGTTCCTCCATCCTTACTGGCACTGTGGCAGTGGCTCCTTCCTCCTTGTTTTGAATCGTGTTGCTTCCTTGCCTCTTGGCACTGGTCCTGCTTTTGTGTCTTGTCCCAGCTCAGTGGCATTTCTCATTCATTACTGAACTGCCACCTCCAGCCTCCGCTTGGCCTTTGTACTGTATTCCTGCACTTCCTTCTCCTTGGCTTACACGTGAAAGCCACTTCCCAGAAAAGCCTGGGAACCATGCCCCTGAACTCCTCCTTTGATACCACATGTACAGAAACTCAGCAGAATTAGGTTGTTTGCAGACTCCTGAGCACTACCTTGGCCTGCCCTATTTTGTGGTACTTATCTCCTTTCTTAGCAATCTGCCCATAAATCTCTTTTACTTTGTACTCCGTGGATGTTTTGGGAAGTATGTTCTAAATTTGGCCACCAGTAAGTACAGGGAGTCCTGGTCCCTGGTGAGGATTCATAGCTCCTCACTAACACTGAGTAACAATTCTTTTATGTAAATCAGGTGGATTTTTTTTAGCTCTTTTATCCCCTTCTCCAGGCTGACTGATGCCTGTGATTTCAGCTGCCTATAATCCCTGTCTCCTTGCCTTCTAGGGAACGACAGGACTGTGAGATTGCTCAGGAAATCCAAGTGAAGCTTGCCTTTGAAGCGGAGGAGCGCCGCAGGCAAGAGGAAAAAGACGAGGTAACCTTTAAAGCTGCAGGGATGGCAGGGCTATTTGTAGCAGCCCTGTCAGGGCAGACATTTCTTAGCCAGTAGCTACAGGAGTTGGCTTGCATGGTGGCGGTCCTTGTCTTGACAGATCTCTGTTTCCACAGAGATTTTGGGGAGTCCTGTTACAGGAATAGGATACAGTCATAGTCCTCACACTCAAGGGTCATAAGGGTTGTTGATGCCTGTGGCCTTGCTAATGAAGAGGGCAAGTAATAGCTAGGTCTTGCTGAGGTGTTTATTGCCCTGCTGTAGGAAGTTGTAATTGTTCATACACTATGAGACCTGCTTGCTTCCTCAAATGCAAGAAGACAGGTACTGCTCTTGAGAGAATCCTGATTTCTTTGTCTTTGATGCAAAGATTTCAGCAGGACTCTCAGCCCAGCCATCTGTTTCTGGCTTCTCCATTCTTCAGTTTAGTCTTTCACAGCCTGAACACCCTGTTACAGTTTCTAGGTAGCAGATTGCTGTTGTGACTTCAGAATGTTTCTCTGCTGCTTTTGCTTGAGAGTGGGTGGTGTAGTTTGTTCAGAGTGTACAAAGGATTTTGCTTGTTGGTCACCTCAGTGGACCAGCCTGTCAGACTGAGTTTTCAAGAAACCCACAGAGTGGAGGAACATCTGTGAGAGCCTGGAGTGTGTTCCCATTTTTGATTTCAGATGGTTTCCTGAGAAGCCTGAGTTGTCTCAAGATGTTCAAGAGGCACCTGATGGCATTCTCTGTATAGGAAGAGCTTGAACACAGGGCTGTGTTTCCTGGAAGAGCCTGAAATAAGAATATGCCCTTGCCTGACAGATGCATTGGGGTTTTTTGCAAGACTTCATTTTTTTCTTCCACCATTAATTCCAAGCAAGTACTTGAAGGGCTGCCCAGACAGATGGGAAGGGCTTGGCTTCCAAGTGTAGCTTGGTAACAGGGTGGGAGAAACACTTTGGCTATAGGACTTGTGCTTAAGAGGTAATGATATGTCATATTTTTATCAGGAAGGTGAAGGGGATGCGAATTGTGGAATTTCACCTTTCCTTCCTGCTTTATGTAGACAACTGCAGGGATGTCAGCAGTCTGACAACAGGTCCTTGCAGCCTGTCAAACCTGCCTGCTGACCATCTTGTGCAGTTGGGAGCAGACTTCATCTGACTGTGGCTTAAAGCAAGGAGAAGTCATAAATATTCCATCTCTTCCTGCTGGTATGTGTGAAGTTCCCAAATGTGGCTGAAATGTAGCTGAGGACTGAGGCAGATCCCTTCTGGAGTGCAGGGTTTTTAAATGAAGCACTAAGCCTGCCTGCCCTGCCTGCTTATGAATCCTGTTTGCAAGAAGTGGTTTGTGTGGATTTGCAAGTCCTGAGCTGTCTCAGTCCTAGAGATAATGTGCTTTAGCTCATATATTTATAGACTTACTGTACTTGCTAGAAAGGTTAACCTTGTCAGGGGAAGGAGTTTGTGGAGGTTTGTAATGTTTTGGTTTGGTTCGTTGTTTTGTTTAGGGGCTTTTTCT
>VXBB01000372.1:325158-406260 GCA_013399915.1 Illadopsis cleaveri | reverse complement strand
TTTTTTTTTTTTTTTTTTTTTTTTTTTTTTTTTTGGAAGGAACCTGTGGCATCCCCAGATTTTCCACAAAGCTGGGGTAGGAGATCTTACCTGAATCCTGAAATAATAGTTTCTACTTCAGCAGCCACCCAATGTCCTCCAGTGCTGGCTTGGCTCTGGAGGGTGTTGACTCTTAGTTTGCATTTCAGCCATGCCTTTCCTGCCTGCAGTGTCCACTTTGCACGCATGGCTCTGTAAAGGTCCTGAGGATTAGGAAGGCTTAAATGAATAGCACCCAAAGGGCAGCATGCCCTGCTGGTATCTCCCAGCTTTGCTCCCTAGCTCCAGACTGGCTTCACTGACTCACAAGCTCCTGGGCCTCAGGGGAGCAAGCCCCAGGGAGCTATTTGCAGTTCCTGGGCCTTGTTGATCCATTAGTCATCTCGAAGGAAAACCAATTAGGAAAATGGAGTGCTCTTCTCTCTGGCATATCTACCAAAACTGTGACAGAAGACAAACGGCTGCAGTCCCCACTGTGCTCCTGCCTTGTGCCTAGTTTGCTCTTCCTAATGTCCTTTCGATTTTCTCGTGCTTCAAGTCTCTGTCTGTCAAACTGATGCATTTCTCTGCCTGGCATCCTGTAGTCCCTGAAAATTACAGCCGGTGTGAAGTGAGTTCATGCTTTGCTCTGGGAACTCCTTCCAGTCAGAAGTGCCTTTAGCTGGACAGTCTTTGCCTCTGTGTTTTTCTTTCCCTGGCAGAGTGCAGGGGGGAGATCCAGCCCACTCCTGTGAGTGGGTGTGCACTTCTGTGACTTCCAAATCCTTGCTGAAAGCCTGAGGTTGCAAGGGCCTGTCTGCCCTGCTTCGACCATTAGGGCTTAGCAGGCTTGTGTGCAGGAGTACCAGGAACCTGTGAGTTTGTTATGGTGTTGGAATCTCAGCACTGGGCCTGGGTGAGGTTTATACTGGTTGCTGACATGGTCCCTTGTGTCACCCATTAATTTGAAAGCCTCATCCAGCCCAGGGGTTGAATTTTAGTAGTTGTTATTGCTGTGTCTGAAAAATTAAACGTTTTTTGGTAAGGATTGTAATAATTGAATAAAGAATTTGACTAAAAGAATCTGGAGATACTTTTTAATGGTGATTTAATGTCTGTTTTCTTCCATCTCTGCAGGATATTGCCCGTCTCCTGCAACAGAAAGAACTGCAGGAAGAAAAAAAGCGCAAGAAGCACTACCCAGAGTCCCAGGGACACACAGCCTATGAAGAGAGCTATTATGCAGAAAATGGAGGTATGTTTCTGCAAGATAAAAGGTCAGGATCATGGCAGTGCAGGTGAACCTGGTGGTCTGACAACTGTTTAGGAAATTCCCTTTATCCTACAGTCCTGCATTCAGCACTGTAGCATTACATCAGTTTCCGCGGTCAGAATCAGGAAGTGTTCAGTATTTATAATCAGGAAGTATTCAGTTAAAAACAAACAAACAAAAAAAACCCCAGAGAAGACAATTTAATAGTTTTTGTCCTTGAAGGTGGCCTAAAGGACAGGGATAGGGAGTGTGGTGTGTGTATGTGCAAGTACAGCCACACATGCATGTTTTAAAAGTGCTTCTGAAAAAGGCAGTGGCTGATAAGGCAGTTACTGCTGGGTGACACCAAGGGTGTGGGGGAGAAATGCTGGTGAAATTCCATGCTTGCATTTGAAGAGAGATGGTTCCATGTGCTCATTTGTGATGATGGCACAGCTACATGAAGGAGTAAATGCTGGTTCATGGAGATGTTTCAAAAATAGCTCCTTGCAGGTATGTACCCAAGCTGTAAAATTAGCACAACTGCCTTGAATGACTTACTGAAGAACAAGGTCATCTCTACAGAATGTCTGTGCTGTGATTATCATCTGGGACTGTACAGTGTGGAAATGATTTGATCCACAGTGCTCTATTGCTTCCTTTTGGTCAGCTTCTGTGATTGAATGCAGACCTTCTTTAAACTGGGAGGAGAGAATCAGGGTGTGTTTAATTATGGAGCAATCTGGGGATGGCTTTGCTGTGCACTGGTGGTGGTTCCTGTGTTCTTTCTTCAAAAATGTGGGGAAGATGGGTTGCTTTTGATTAACAGATTGTGAAGATGAAGATCAAACCTCATTTCTCAACATTAATGCCATTGGCAGTTTTAAAGTCTTTTTATTTGAACTTACACAAAGTGTTTTAGTTTCAATTTGGAAGAAGTTCAAAGATAGCCAAGGAAGCACAAAGTTCAAAAGTGCAAAACAGTAACCAAGTGGAAACTTCATGATCACAAGTCCTGCTACATGTACAGAGCTGGGAAGAAAATGATCGTGGAGTCTTATGGCCAGCCCGCACTTCAGGTTTTCAGAATTAAATGGGAGAAGTCTGAAAAAATGCAGCATAGGTAACAGTGTGCATGCAGAGATGGTAGGACAGGATGGATTTTTGTTACAAAATCAGCTGACAAAGCCTGTGACTTCCTGAAGTAAGACTGTGGTGTGGATTTGGAGAGCAGCATATCTTGTGGGTCTAAGTTTTCTTACTGCAATAATCCATAATTTTGAAGGTGAGGTAGGAGGTGTTTGCCTGACCCCTCATAGAAGTGCTGCTCTTGATCTGTGCTCCTTAAAAGCTGTAAAGGACTGGAGTGGATTTTATGCCTGGATCATCTAGCTTGTTGTTCTGGGAACTCTTAATTACTTGAGCACCATTTGATTAGGCTTCAGCAGCCTTGGTTTGTATTGTCCTCATTAGTTGTGAATTGAAACAAATAAAAAGCCCTTGCTTTGTTAAAGCTTCTTTTGTTTTGGTGGGGTTGGGGTGTGGTTTTGGGCCTTTTTTTTTGTTGTTGTTGTTTGAGACTGAGGTAAAATTTATCCAGGAGGAATGTGGATTAGGCCTATTGCTCCAAAGCAATCTGAGCTCTTTAAAAGTGGAAAAATAAACATGAGAAAAGGCAGAATTCCTCCCAGAAGTGTCTGTGCCATGAAAAACATTTTTTATATACCCTCAGTCACTTGCTGCTTCAGAGATTAACACCAGGGTGTGTGGAGTGTTTACATGGCTCCTGTGGAAGATGCCACAGGAACCAGCACCTGCTGATGAGTTAATCACCCTGAGATACCCCAAAAGCAAATCATCTGCTTGGGTTGTCTGGCGTGGTTGTGTTACCTGCAGCAATCCTTTCCCAGCACAGCCAGGCTTTGCTCTTTCGTGTTCTGCTCACTGCTCTTGTATTTGTTGAGCTTTCCTCAATGATAAAATTGAATTAATTTTTAGACTCTTATGAGTATTGTTCAAAAACTGACTCTTGCTTTCAGGCTCTGGTCTCTGTTGTTCAGTAAGTCACTTGGATTGTTTGATTGGGTGTTTATTTTCTGTAAATCATATGAATGCTCTAAAACTGAACAGAAAAGAATCCAACCAGTTAAAGAGCAACCACAGCAGTTTTCCTGATACAGTTCATGGACTTTTAAAAATACACCTGTTCTAGATAAAAGTCACACAGACTTGTTTTGAGGGTGGATTTTCTGTAGGCTCTATTTTTGCTGGCTCTGAAAAGGTTTTTTCTGAATAGAATGACTGGAAGGGAACATTCAGTTTTGGTGTGAGGTTTATTTTTCTCCCTCTGAAATCTAGGTAGATTGTAAATGAGACAGAGCTATTCATTAAAACAGAATGCAATTCGTGTGCAGTGAAATCTATTTTAAATATTTTGAGATACTATAAAACAAACTCTGGACAGTTGAGGAAAGAAAAGTCTACTGCTGCGGGCATTTTTTGGTGGGGGTTGTGTGTCTAGTCTGTTTCAAATCAATCTCTGCTTCAAGGCATTTTTTTTAATGTTGAAAAGCTGCTGTAGAGAGATAATAGTTCACTCAGTGCAATGATTTTTCTTAGCAAATAGGTTAGTTGAAAAAATAAATCAATTAGTAGATTATATGCAGGCAGACTGCTGCAACCTACTAGCTGTTTCAGGCTTGTTACTGAAAGTAAAAGCAGAGAAAATTTCTACCTGCTTTCTGGAAAGCACAGAGGAAACAACCCCACCAAAATGCCAAGTAAGCAGCTTTTCTAGCTACAATGCTGAGGTCAGGAGCCTGGGTTTTGTGAAGTCTTATTTTGACCTAAAATTTCTGTCCGTAACCATCTTTGCATTCAGAGCTGAAACTTCTTTTTAGACAGTGATTAAGTGCAGGCCTGAAACTTGTGGGTCTGCAAAAGATATGTGACAGTCTGTGGTGGAGGATGTTTGGATGCTGCAGCTATCCTGTCCTTGCATTTAAAGAAAAAAAAATCCTATCCTACTTCCTTTCTGCTTTATGTGGGTCTTTCCCCCAGTTAGGTGAGACTGTATTTTCTGATGAAAAACCTTATGCCTGAAGCCAGGGCAAGGCACCCGTGCTTATAAAAACCAGAGTCCAACCTGACCACTCTACTTGGCCCCTCCTGGCCTTATGCCCCTCATTGTCTCACAACCTTTCCTGCATCTTGTGCCCTTCTTTGCAAACTTCTCCCAGGTGGTTTCAGGATCCTGCAGCAGTGATGTGTCATCAGGAGATGAGCTGCTCTCTTGGTTGTTTTTCAGCCCCAGTGGCATCATTGGAAGTCATTTGTCTCCATATTGACTTGTCCTTGTCTAGGAAGTGCTCAGACACTTTTGGGTTGAACCTGTGCTTTCTGCTCCAACCTTGTTGCCTCCTGTGCTGCCTTGCTAGCCAGGCTGCCATTTCACTTTGTCTCCTCTTGTATCCTGCAAGCCTTACCTGTCCCTGTTATTCTTTCTTTCATCATGCTTTGCCTGCATTTTCAGCACCTTGTATCAAGCTCCTGCATCTCCCTGCTGTGAGTCTGGCCTCGAACCCTCATTAACCCCAGCACCACTAACCCCCTCCTTGTTTGTCCCCCCATTGCTCAGAGCAGCCCTGGGGTGACCCCAGAGAGCAGATTTCTGAACCTCCCAGAGCACACAGTCATGGCAGGTGCAGGCACCAGCAGAGAGAGCACCGAGGACCCCCCTCGCCTTTGCCCGGCAGTGCCCCCAAACATGGGCACCCCTCCTCACAGGGCCGGCGGAGGTCTCCTCAGCTGAGGCAGCCCAGCAATGGCCAGCAGCAGGAGCAGAAGACAGCCAGCCAGGGACAGTCCAGGAGACATCCCAGCCTTGACCTGGAAAGAGAGACTGAGCACCGTGCCTGTGATCACAGCCGTAGCTGGGAGCTGCGGGAGAGGAGAACAGCCGGCAGGGAAAAGGAGAGGAGACCTCTCAGCCTTGACCTGGAGTCAGAGCATGGATTCACAGAAGCATGGCACAGCAGAAAGCCACCAAGGCAAGACAGAGAAAAGCATCTTCCCCTCCTTGAGATGGAGCTGGAGGCAGAGCAGGAGAGCTGGCATCGGCGTGGCAGACAGCACCCTGAGAAACACAGATCTCACCATCAGGGCCGCTCGCCACACAGGATGGCACGTGAAGAGAAGGTCTATGATGCTGAATCTAGAGATGACCATAGGAGGGGTGAGGCAGGAGTCTACAAAAGGGCAGGACACAGGAGACACTCCCCCTCCCCTCGTGCTGTGAGCCAGGGGAAGGTTGGAGACTGCCAGCGAGACCCAGGTAACCAAGTGATGGGGACGGTGTGCGTTTCTGTGGGGATGGACCTTTGCGTGCCCCATACTGGTGTCTCAGATATGTTTGGCTTCCTTGGAGATGCTTCTCTCCAGTATCTACCTGCACTGTGTACGCAGGGAGTCTTGCCCAGGTTTCTCCCTGATTTAACAAGATTCTTCTTATCCCCTAATGTTCTTGCTCTATGTCCTGATGTTCCGTGGCATTGGAGAGGATGACTAAGAAGGTATAGTTGGAAGTGATGCCCTTGGTATCCTTTTGTTTAAGAAAAAAAATTCCTCCCTCCACTCCCAAGAAAACCAGCACACCATCCCCAAAGAAAGACCCCCAAAAAACTCCAACCAACACCCAGCATTTGTTTTTGTGATACATTTTGTGTGGCGGCCTCCTTGTGCAGGAGAAAAAGAAAAGTAACAAAACCCTGAATGTTAGGTTATAGTTGTATTTTGTGAAGTTGAGATGCAACTGTAAGTGAGAACACTTTGCTTAAGCACTAAAAAACCCAGCAGTGTTCATCCACTTCTTATTGAATACCCTGCTGGCAACTTAATTAGTTCACTTTGGGCAAAGTTCACTAGTGGCACTGGGCATCCAGCTGCGTTCAATTTGTAAGATTCTTGCCAAATTCTGTGCAAGTGGAATTTTCTGGGAAATGTGTACCTGTGTAATTCTTGCTGAACAAGCACTTGGGGATTGGAGACTTTAAAGATCCAGATCCATCTTTCTACTTTTAAAGCCCTAGTGGAAGTAGGGATGACCTAGTGAAAGAGTTTAGAGACTTGGATCTACGTCGGTCAAAGTGTGGGGCAGCTTATGCTTTAAGCCATCTAACTGATCTTCACATGAATAAGGTGAGGAAGATAATGTGAGTCTGGAGATACTGGGACAATTATTCTTCTTCCTCATGATATGAACGCTTTCCTTAGGGAAGTAGGAGGTGTTAATTAGGTTTAGCTTTAAAATAAGAGAACTCTATACTCAAAACAAGAACTGAACATTAGATGAACCCCAAAAATGCTTGCTTGTCTGTTTTCTCATTGAATTGTGAAATTCACTGGTCATCCCAAGGAAGAAATTGTCTGAAAACTCACGTGAGCCAGTCCCAGGTAACCCTTGCAGGCCATGCTGCTTCAGCAGTGTGTTCAGACTCTGCTGTGCTCATATCAAATGTTGGGCTGCTCTCTGCTGCCCAATTTTGCCACTGTATCAATGCAGAGAGTGACAAATTACATTTCCTTTGCTAGCATTGCTGTCACCAAAGACTGCTTCAAGGGACATGGCCTGTTCTGCAGGGGAGTTGCATTTGTTGCCTAAGACAGGGTGTGTCAGATACTGCTGTGTGCATAGAGAAACCTCAGCTAAAGGTGCTCTCACACCAGTGCTGTGGCAGGTTACACTGTGGTGATCTCACCGTGGTTCTTTTGAGTGGGGGATTTGCAGGTGGCTGAGGGGATCTCCTTAGCAAAGAATTTGGAGAATGGTTGAGTTGATTGTTTTCTCCCAATTTTGTAGGCACTAATTTGAGGGGAATGAAACAAGCCATGTATGATGGACCCCGGATGGAACAGGAGTTGTCTGATGCAGAGATTGCTCGGAAGCTGCAGGAGGAAGAGCTCCTGGTGAGTAGAGAGGATACATTGATCAACTGGAAAGAACTAAGGCAACCATCACAGACAACTTTAATTTGTAAATCTGTAATATATGAGAGTGACTATAAGATCTAAGGTCTTGCTCCTGTGCATTCTGCTAATTACCTCTGTCTTCCATACACATGAATATGGAGTGACAGCTGGCTTCTGACTAATAAGCCCTACTTTTTGAAATAAACACCCCAAAATTAAAGTAGTGAAACAGAGTGATATTAAATGGATGTTTCCAGGCAGGTGAAGGTGGCACGTAGACAGTGTGAACAGCTCACAGGTGAGACAGGCCATTTCCCATCTTTGAGGGAGAAGGCATCAGAGTGGGAAGTGCATTGTGGTGTGGCCTGGTAGATACATGAGGGCACAATTCAGCTGAAAAGCTGAAATGGCAGATTGGAGTTGGCTTGTGAGGTAAATATTGGGGTAGCTCAATATATTTGAAGAGGATGATGGTGTATTTGTATGGGCACTTACTGCCCTGCCCAGTAGGTTAATGAGTATGATTAATTCAGAAATGTTAATTTTTTTACTGCTTTTCTTTCCCCACTTTTTTTCCCCCAGGCTAATGAAGCAGATCAGAAGGCAGCTCAGGTAGCCCAAGATGAGGTGAGCAACAAGTTAAATACTTGTGGAATTCTTTTACTTGCAGAAGCTGCTAAACAGCCCTTGTTTCCTCTGAGCCTCTAGTTGTTAATTTCTCTCCTTGTAGGGAAAGCTTGGGGCTCCAGTGGGGTTTTCTCCCAGATGGGTTTCGTGTATATGCTCAGCCTGGCCAAACAGGGAGTTGCAGTGCCTGTTGCAACCATGACAAGGGCAGGAAGTTCATGGTTCTATGAGAGCATTTTTTGTAACTGAGCCCCATGGGAGACTATCCAAGATGCTGTGAGATGAACCACCAGCCCCTTTAAGGAGAAGGGATAGAGGACAGAAAGATTTTGCAAATGTTATTGGGAGTTATTGGACATGCTGCATGTCACCAGTCTTAATTTTGCCCTGTCCCTTGATTTCTGATCACAGATGGATGAAGTCCTGGATTTGCAGCCTTCCCATTCAGCAGCTGTCCATGGGAAAGGGTTTGAATAACTCAAACCCACATGAGCAGTAAAATTGTCTGACAGAGTCTATGCTTCCCTTCTAGGAAATTGCTCGGCTCTTGATGGCTGAGGAGAAAAAGGCTTTAAGAAAAGAGAAAGAAAGAGAAAAGTCTTCCTTTGAAAAGAGGAGGCATGATCAAGATTGGAAGGTATGCCAGGCTTCAGGAGACACCACAGATAAGGTGCTATAATGTTATTCCAATTTCCAGAGGAGATGAGTGTGTGTGGTGAGAGCAAAAGGTGGTGATGCATCTAAAGGGTCTTGCTGTCTGTTATTCAGCTGCTTCCCGAGTCTTTTGGAGCCACCTCCTTGGTTAGATGCCTTTGGCCTCAGCCCCAAGCAAGATGATCCTTGGCCTCTGGCCTTGGAGGATGGCTCTAGATGTCACAGCACCTTGTGGCCTCCGTGAAGTACTGTCAGTCCCTGGTGCAGGAGCTTTCCTTTGCTGAAATCCTGACTGCAGCAGTAAAAGCAGTAGTTGGTTCTGTTTGTGTAAGGGCAGTGCAGCTGCTTCAGTTGTCACTCTGCCTCATAACTGGCTGTACAATGGAAATCCCAAGTCTGTCATGCCTGGTTTTTGTAGGAGTAACACCAGAGAGACTTGGCTGGCCAGCATGGAAGGGATAGGAAACAGATTTTATGGTCAGCAATGCTAAGATGCTAAAGGGGATGTGGTGTTAATCTTGGGGCCATGTGGTGGCAGCTCTGGTATTTTCAGCCTCCTTACTGAGTTTCAGTGCTTGCAGGAGCACAGCTGCCTGCAGCTGGTCCTTTCTGCTCAGCCCAGCTTTGTGCACAAATCATTACAGCCAGACTGTGTTCAGCCCCAGCTTCAGAACAGTCCCTTACTGCTGTCACATCTTTGCTTAAAAACTGAATTTGGCTCAGCAAGGCTGGGTTTTGTTTACTGAAAATGAATCCTGATGCTGCCATTTGCATGTCTGGCTGTAGTTAATTTTGTGTGTAAACCAAGCACAAAAGGACTGTGTGGAATTGTGGCAGTCTCAGTGTACTGGCTGGTGTCTTGCAAGGCACAGAGACGAGCTGATTTCCCTTCTTCCCATCAGCCTGATGCAGGCGAGTCCACGCGTTCAAGGTCAAGAGAAGGGCCCGAAACTCAGCGACACAGAAGTGACAGGCCTTCAAGGTGAGCTGGAACTGGCTGGCAGGAATGGGGAATGCAGTTGGGAAGCTGCTGAGAAGCTGAGTCTTTGGGAGGAGGCGTGGAATGAGCAGCCTGACCCACCCAAAGGGACTCAGTGGAGAGCAGGGCGGTGGGGGCATGGAGCTCATGAGGTGTTTGGTGACGTGCATCACTCACTGTGCTCGTGGCATTTGTCCATCTTGGTCCCCATGCCTGGTGCTGACGAAGATTGATGAGCTTGTGCAGTGACATTTGTTAAATGCCAGAGAAACATTGAGAGGGTTAAACAGCTTCTGGGGATGTGAAACCAAATGTCATCCCTGGGCAGGAAGGAGTAATCACTGTGGCATTTGCACAGCTGCTCCTTTGGTTCTTGCTCTCAGTTAAGCCCTGTACACAGCTCCCACTGCTGCATGTGAACACCACCCTGCAAGCAAGAGCATTGTTCTTTGGGGTGTCTCATACCAAACTGGGAACATGCTGTAGCCCAGTGTTACTTCTGAATCCTTTGATACTCTGGCTCAATGCTCTTCATGAGGTACTAAATCCTGGAAGTAACCCCAGTGGCTTTGATTTCCATTCCAGAAAGGAACCTAGAATTTCTTGTTGAACTTGCAAAAGAAACAATAAATGGAGTGTGCAGGTGGAGTCTGAGCGAGGTCATATTAAAATACTCTGAGGGCAAAACTGTGCAAGCATTAACCACTTTAAAACACTGCCCTTTTCACAATGGAAATTATTCATTTCCTGACAATTTAAACCATTATTAAATGAAAGAGGTCCATGACAAGCAGTAAATACTCTGCTTTTCTCACTGCAGAAACAGTAATGGGCTGTGCTCAGAGGAGCTGTTCTGCAGGCAGAAGGTCTGGCCCAGGCAGAGTTTGCATCAAACTGGCAGTAACAGACCAGACAGCTGAGATGTCGCTCTTGTTACGCTGTTGTGCCTTTGAGTTATTCCCCAACACTCCTTTTACACTGTGCTTGGCAGGTCACAGCCTCTCCTGGATGACTTTGACCGCTCTCGGTATTACACGAGCCAGCCCAGCCCCCTGCGCCACATCCCCAAACCTGAGCACTCTCCTAAAGGTAGGATCAACCCCAGGGCTGCCCAGCACCTGAGTTATTGTCAGCTGTTTTCCTCACACGAGGAGCCTGCAGGGGACAGAGTGATTGAAAGTGATGCAAATAGAGAAGGGGAATAGGAATTAATGCCCCAGCAGGCAGGTGATGCTGGGCAGTGTTTGGGTTGGACTTGCTGAGCACGTTGCAGGCTAAGAGACTGAAAAACTGAATTGGTTTGCCTGCAATTTGTCAAGGTGCTGTCTGCATGTCCTCTGTGATCTCTTAATGATGAATGACTGTAAATCCAGGTAGCAAATGACAAAGAAATGACATGAACACAACATACTGATGGATTTTAGGTGATTCACTACTCTCAAACAATCCAATACAAGACAGAACCTCACTTGTCTGGCGAGTGGATGGGTTGATCAGACAGGAATTTGTCCTGAGAGCAGGCTGGTTTTATTCCTGTAGCATCTCAGCACTGCTTTGTGGTTTCCTGAAACCACTTGGCACACAGCAGTGTGGGTAGGGTCGCCCCTGCAGTTGTTTTAAATCTGAATGCCCATTATCTGAGTTATCTGTAGAGCCTCTGGGAAAGGAAGGGGGCCGTCTGAGTTTAACTCAGTCTCAGATTTCTTCCAACTCCACTAGTAAGATTTAAATGTGGACACTTTCCTCTGCAAAATTTAGTTTGGTAAACCTATGTTCTGTCTTCATCAAGCAAGCAGGAAAGTTGATGGCACTTTATAGGGTCTGTTTGCTTCAGTGAGACTGTGCAGTGGTGCTGCAGCACCATTCACACCCTGGAACAAATGCACATCTGCCTGTCTTGTGGATCTATCTTTCCTTTTGCTTGAGTCATGTAACATATAGTTCCCATTTTGGCCTTTGACTTTACCATACCCTAGAAGTCAGACAGACAAGAGGGCAGGACAGGTAAAATATGACTGCAGGTAGTAATTTTTTGACTGGGATCTAGCCTCACAGACTGTTTCCATTCTGTTTTGTTTTCCAGGTTCCCATAGGAAGCAGTAAACCGTGCTAGCCTTTGCTTTGGTACTGACTCTTCTGTAGCAAGCATTACTGGAATTGCCAGGCAACTTTCTCGATTCCTGACCTGATGGGAGGCCCACCCTCCACTCCCAGGATCATCTCTTTAAGTGTCATCGTATTAAGGAAAATTGTTTGTTTCAATTTCTTACTCATCTGTGATGACTTGAGCAGTGCAGTACAATGTAGCTGCCACTGAGCTGTGCAAATCAACCAGCTGGCTCAACAGCTCCTTCATACATTCTTTTGAGGCTCTCTTTCTATTTTTAAGTTTGGCTGGAGCTTTGACAAATAGAACAAATTGAGATGCATGTACAATGAAGGAAAATTGAAGAAATGAGTTGGGTTATGGCAGTGCAACAGAACATCAGGAGTACAAGTCCCCTCTGCATTAGAATAACTTAGCAAAGAGAGCTGTAAGAGGAATTGTGTTTCTTCCTGTGTTGGATAGGACAGCTGAGCCAACCTGACAGTCCTATGAGCTTGCAGGAAGGAGAGAGCACTGTCAAACATATACCAGCAAAAGCCAAACCCTGAGACTGATGAGGCAGAAATTGCCTATGAAATAGAATTTTTAACTGCTGTATTTCTTTCTGTGGTTTCCAACAATCTGAATAGAGTGTATATAGGCATTTAGCTCCAGGATATAGGATAAAACAGTTAAAAGGAAAGACAATTTCAACTGAAATTAGACCTTGTGTGTATGACTTTTAAGAGTTACCAGGGAGTTAATGAAGCTGTGAGTTGTGGTTTGGAAAGACTCATACAAACAGATCTATGTGTCTGAAGGGACCTCTGGTTACCTGCTTTGAGCTTCAGTGTGGTAGAAGCCAAGGAATTTCACAGAAGCCAAGTAGGATCTCCTGTAACTCCCAGCTCAGTTGTTGATGCACTTGAGTAGAGTAACTTGTTTCTGAACTTGCATATGTCTTGTAAACATGGGGCTGATGGAGGATGGGCTGTATGGGCATTGAGCATCAAATTCAAAATCTACAGTTACAGGCAACCTGAACCAGACGTGAAATGCTGAACAGTCCACACGATGTCTGTGCTGACTGCTTTTCCTCTCCACTGCTCTATCCAGCACCCCAGGCAAGCTCCAGTCAGGAATAGAAACATCATTACTCTCTAGGGCACAGTAGGGTCTGCAGGTTTGTTGTCTATATAAATTTTCCCATGCAGTAATTCCCTCCTAGCTTTTTTTCCCTCCACTCTTTGAAAATAATGTTTCTCTTACGCAAAAAAAAATAGCCCTTTCCCTTGGCCTCCTCTCATTTCAATTCTTTTGTCTTTTTAGTAATTTTTTTTTTGCTGTTATTTTCAGGTGTGTTTTTAAACTACAAGGCTGAACATCTGGACACTGTTTTGGTGTCTTTTCAGCCAGGGCAGGCTGGTTATTCATGGGCCAGCCCAGTTCATGGCAGAGAACTTGGCTGCCTTGCCCCTGCAGGCACCACTGACATCAGTGCCAGCACTGAGTCTGTCTCACCACTCTCTCTGTTGTCTCTGGCAGCTGCAGTTCTGCCTCTGGCTCTGAAGAGAAGGGGAGACACCTTTGCCTGGGGCATGGAAACATGGATTTGTCCTCACTGATCTGCCTGGACAAAGGTGCCTTGGCAGCTCTCTGGAGCTTTGTGGGGAGGGAGCACCTCTAGGAAATAGGAAGAGAGCATGGCTGTCTGCTGTTCCTCTAGTGCACAACTCAAGCCCCCAGGCAGCTGTAAGGCTTTAACCTTGGCTGTTGTCCTTGGTCACAATAGTTACTGGGCCAAATCACTGGGAAGGCAGTGCAACTCCTTTTTCACAGAAGTTGCAGGGGCACATGTCTTGCCTTGACCAACAACTCCAGAGACTTCCATCTCCTACCCCCCTCCCCACTGGCAGCAGTTCAGTACCTGTGAAGAACCACATAACCCCAACAGATCTCTGCTCCAGGGCTACCCTAACCAAAAACCTTGCCATATAGGACTTTGTGTATGGGCAGAATCCTGCTACCTGCATACCCTTGCTTCCAGACTGTGGCTTACCTGCCTGCATGGGCTCCTAAGTGACTTGCAAGGTCTTGCTTGCTGCTGCTTCTCAGGAAATATCCCAGTCAGCCACTAGATTTTACTGTCCTTGCTTTGTACCCTCTTCTCATTTTGTCTCTGTCCATTCAGAAGTGTTCATGTTGTTTAAAAGGATTCAGAAAAAAAGAACATAGTTATCTTTTTCTTTCTTATTTGATAACTTGGCCCAGTGTGGCAACCTCATCTACCAAGGTTTTATTTTGTAAGAATTTATTTTTGTATTTCATGTAACAGTCAAAATTTCTACTGCTGCAAATGCCTTTTTTTTTTTTTTTCTTTTCTTCTGGGCTTTTTCCTTCCATTGCCATCAGAGTAATTATGGCTGTGAAATGGATGCCTGGTGGGTTTGTAAGAATTAATACTTCCTGCAAACACCCTAGTCCAGGCACTGCTTCTTGTGCTACCTGGTGCACTTGTGAAAACTGGATGGAGAAAAGGCCTGCCGAATCAGAAGGAGGTTGAGCTTTGTACTGGCTGTGCTTGCCAAAAACTGGTGACTCTCTGCAAAAGGCAAGGGGAAATCACCAGCTAGGAACTAGGCCCTCCATGGGCCTCTGTATCTGGCTGTGATGGACTTGCTTGCACTGCAGTTGGCTGGTGTAGCTTTTTTCTTAACCTAGTCAGAGAAGTCAGGAAGACCCTGAGCCCTCTGATGTTGGAAGAACCTATTAATTCAGGAGGGATGCTTGGGAGTATTCAAGTTGTTGGTGTCAGTGGTAGTGAGTAGAAATGTGGGGGAAAACTCTGGTAGTAATTTGGAAGCTGGGTAGAGTCTGAAGAACACCTCAGTGCCTCCTCTGTGGAGCTGCAGGATCTCCTTTGTGGGCAGTCAAGCTCTCCAGCCAAGACACCAAGAGACAAGAGCCTGAGAGAAGGATCCCAGGAGCAGTTCCTGCTTCCTTGGATGCCTTTGGGGATGCTGAATGCTTTATGGACTGTTTTGCTCTGTATCCTCCCTTAGTCCTCATCCTTTTTTCTTTCTCCCTACCTTTATTCATTTGCTGTCCCTTGTAAGTGTTTCTCCTGTTTTATTACTGCATAGTCCTTGTGAAAAGGAGGTTCCTAAGGTTTTGCTGGAAGGGGGAGAGAAATGCTAGGAATGGCAGCTGAGAAAAGCCGGTGATAAATGAGATAAGAACAGAGCAATTGTTCATCTTATACATGTTGGGGTCATACAGTCGTACAGGTTAGGGACCTCCTGAGGCAGAGGTTGAAACTGGACTTGCATATTTAGTGACTGCTTTTGAAAAGGGTTTCCATGGTCCCACTGAAGTCAACAAGAGTTAAGATTATGAATGAACAAGGAGGCACTTGCCTTGGGGCTCAGCAGCCACAGTTCTGCTGAGACTCAAGAAGATGCAGCTTGTGTAGGTGAGATGCAAATCAGCACCTTGTACATGTGCTCCTGGAAAGAGGCATGATTAGCTGATCTTTTAAAAAAACACTCAGAGCAATATTTCTTTCCTATGACAGGAAAATGTTTAAGTATCTTGATTTTTTTACTTGTTTACTCTTGCCAAGTTTCAGTAGCTTTGCAGATGGGTTTGCTTTGGATTTAGTAGCATTTAGTTGGAGCCCTTGCTGGGACTCCTGCCCAGGTTGTTTGGGTCCTGCATCCCTTTCTGACTCTGTGCATTAACAAGGCATCCAGCACCACATGGAAAATTCATCTCCTTGAAATCCTGGCACTTCCTGACCTTCCTAGTAGGCTCATCTCAGCAGCAAGAGCTGTCACCACCTCCTCACCTCCGTCCAAAGCACAATGGTCTGCAGAAGAGAGGTCGGGTGACCTGGAGGGATCGTGCCTTACACGCAGGGATACTCGATGTCTTCAGCAGGCTGACCTGAGTCACCTTGCTATCAAACACTGTCTTAATGTGGACTGTGCAGCTTCCTGCAGTAAGAAGCAGTTGTCGTCACAGGGATAGATCCAACAGGTTGATTTCATCTTTTTTTTAAAGAACTTCATGGATTTGAACTTGGTGGGGTGAGGAAATATCAGCTGTTAAGGGATAGATGAATTCTCATCATTGAATTTCTCCTCTTGGGGAAGAAGGATAGAAGTTACAGATGCTGCAGTCTGCCTCTCTCTCTATAAAAGGGATCTTGTATGTACAGTATTTTTATATCTCTGCATTCCCACCTATCAGGATTTGAATCAGGATTGATAACATTCTCTACTAATGGAAAAAAATGGGTTGTTATTTTTACAGTGCTAGACCTCTGTGTGTTTATTTTGTGCCAAATTACAGCCACTGTTACATTCTAGCATTTTCATTCAGTTTATTGCTGTTCATCAATATGTATATTATATATTTTTATTATCAAGGTTTTTATTTTAATTCATATTATTCTGTATGCAAACTAACTGTGGATTGCTAATTTATATCTATATAAAGGGGAGCACTTGGAGACAGTGTGAGGATTCCCCTATTTAGTTTACACTCTTGTAATTGAGCACAGCCCGTCCATGAAACTCACTGCTCCCTTCTCAGAGCAATCTCCTGTGTGTTTGTCCCCTGAGCAGATGGCTCCTGCTGTCCCTCCTGGCAGCAGTGACACTGCAGGACTGTGTGGGATGCAATAGGAACAGGAGCACAACTCCCAGCACGGCCTGACAGGTGCCTGAGCTTGGTGCTGTCCTGTGCCAGGGTGGGTGCTGCAGGAATGCCCAGCAGGGTGGTGCTGTCTGAGGTTTGCTCTTTACCTGTCCCCAGCCAGTGGACAGCTGGTTTTGCCCCACTCTCCCAAGGTGTTCAGGGCTTAGTTGTGCAGTTGTTTTGGGAGGTGGGTGTGGGACACAATCCATTGCATGGAGCACATCATGGGCAGCTTGTCATCTTTTTGTTGCAGAGGACAGACATAAATAAACTTGCAGAGATCCTGGTTTGCTGCACTCCTGCACGTTTGTGTCTGTGCAGCACTGCTGAGAGGGTACTGGCTGTGCTGCACACAGGTGCCACTTGGACTGCCCTGCCCAGGACAGGCAGTTTCATGTTCAGGAGCTGCCCAAGCCTCAGCTTCTGGGCTGGAGGTACTATCACCCACCTCCTCCCCATCAGTAGCACAGGGCAAGGCTTAGCTGGGCAGTTTGGGCTCTTCAGCAGAGTCCCAGAGAGGACAGTGGCACACACAAATGAGTATTTTCTACTTCATGGTAAACAAGTTCCACTGTATCAGTGTTCACTCTAAGTAGATGCCGTGGTCTGTCTCCAGCTGCATCTGTGCACTGCAATATAGTTAATTGCCTCAGATAAATAGCTGCAGTTGTCTCATTTAGCTCTTCAGGGTAAACTTTTAGCCTGTTGAATCTAAATATTAGCCATGCAATGAGGTGGATTTGTCAGAAGGCTTAAATTCCTCAGAGCTGCAAGTGTATCCTGCATTGTAACAGCTAGTCCTTAAATATGATTGCACACTGACAATAATCTGTCTATGCAAGCCTATTCTAGGTTTTATTTTGACTGTTCACTCTATAATTTTACCAGGTTTGGCATAGAACTTCTGAATGACATTTAACCAAAGTATCATGTCTGTGTGTGTGTGTGTAGCATGTTTTGCTTCATACTCATCGAATGTAAAGGGAACATTGCCTTGCCCCATTTTGTTAAATAAACAGCTGTATTTTGTTATTCACCACTTCCTTCTGTCCCTCTGTGCTTTTCTGGAAACCTAAGTGGATTACACAAAAGCAGGGGAAAATAAGACTTTGTTCCACCCTTTGTTCCTGAAACTTAGCTGCTTCTACCAACAATTATGTTCTTCCACTGTAATAGATGTAGCAAACAAACAAATTTGTATTTAATTTGATTATTTTGTTGACAGATGGAAAAAAGGCTCTGTAATATCTTGGAAAAGATCTGGACTGTTTCATTTCCTGAGGCTGTGATACTGAAAAAATAAAGCAGTATGATTATTTGCAAGGATAGGATGCTCTTTCTTATTTCATTAACATAGCTTTTAAGTTTTAATGCTTGCTTGAAGATTCCCTCAGACAACATGTACCTACAGTGGTGAGACAGAATGCAAGAAGGAAAAATGGCAAGTGCCCTGGGACTGACTGCTGCCTTCAAAAGCATCAGCTGAGGATGCAGCCACATGCAGCTCAAACATGAGCAGACCTGATCCCACTGTCCTGTCACAAACTCAGTTTGTGACTGAACATGCTGAAATAGAGGAGGTTATAAAATCTAAATTCTGGATCTTGCATCCAGACTCTAGACCTTTCTTAAATACTTATTTACTCATTTCTCTCTGCTTACCAAGAATAAGCATTGCACAGGGGAGCAGAGAGCCCTTTGGCACCCCAGCACAGGGTGCACCAGGCTTTCCCTCCATGGGCCAGGGCTGCATGAGTGGGTTCACTTTGGGGCTAGATTAGAGTCTGTGTCACACCACTACCCCAGTACTTCCAAGTGCCTTGCTGTCATCTTTACCTTCCACCAGCTGCATCCCTTGGGTATTAGCAGTGAGTGGAAGTAGGAGTCAGCAAAACACACATGGCTGCCAGGGAAAGAGCCTGGTTGTAAAAACGGCTCTTTGGACTGCCAGGAGCTCTGCCATCTTAACAGCCTATTGCAGCCTCTTGTCTGGAGTGACTGGGTCACTCTGTTCTCTCTGAAAGGCTTCTTTCATGCCAGCCTTGGCACTTAAAGCACTAGGCTGTGGGAGGGGCAGGGCCAGCTGGAGCCCTGAGAAACATCTTCCACCCGGTGCAGTGGTGTGAGCACAGAACTGGGTGTGGGGACCACAAAAAGAGCACTGAAGAGCCCCTGGGGACTTTCTTCTGTACCAGAAAACTTTGCTCTGAGTTCCCAAGTTGGCTGTTGGTGTGCCATGGTGGGTAGATCCACTGGTGATGGCATGTGTCCTCCATCTGAAAAAAGTTAAGCCAGTGGAGATTGCTGTAAGTCACCATAGCTGGGTGCCCAGCCTGACTGCCCCTTTGGCTGCTTCACACTGCCCTGCACGGTGGGAGGTGCAGGTGGCAGCTGCACTCTCCTGCCTATGTGCATGTCCACATCCTCATCTCCCATCAGCTCCATGCTGGCAGGAGTTTCTTACCTGGAACTGATGCTCCTTTTGTTCAGAAGGCAAATCATGGCTGCAGACACCCAGTACCTAAACCAGGTGAGGTATCTGAGGCACAAATGACCCTCTGTAGTACACATGGTAGGTATGTGCCATTCCCAATTCATTTTCTAGAGACCTGGTGGGTTACAACTTTGCTGGAGACGGAGAACATCCCTTCTGCCATGTGAAACCCTGGTTCACTCCTGAAACTATTCCTTTTCAATTTCAGTATTGAGCAAAGCTAGTCCCTACATTCTTTGCACCATTCAACAAACGACAGTTCCTGGCACTAGTCAGTTATCTCAGATCTGAGGTACATGTGTCCATCACCATGATTTCTTCTTTCAGAGACAGTGATCCTTGAACAGTGCCCTGAGTCTATCCTGAATCACTCTGGCCAGAATTCCTGTCACAGTTAATGACAAAAATTAGATTTACTAAGTGAGACCTGGAATCAGGCTGCAAACCAAGTTTAAAAGAAGCGCAGAACTTGAGTCTGGCAGCTGGGTGTTTGTTGAACGTCAAGTGCTTCCCTGACCCCAGAGAGCCCCAGACAAGCACCCAAGCAGCTCTGCCAAACCTGCTCCTGTTTCATGTTGTTGCTGGTGAGCAGCAGCTCTGAGTACTGACACCAGTTTTCACAAAGTCTCCTTTCCCCTGGCACTCCTTTTGCTTAGCAATAGCTCCCATGCTGCCCTTTCCCCCCGAACAGATCCTGACTCTCCCTCAGTGACTCACCTCGTGGCCTTTTGTGGCCAGGCTCCAAACACAGGCACAGAGAGCCCCTGGCTGGCACTGAGGGCTCCAAGCCATGCTACACAGGATTTCTATTTCTGTGTAAACAGCGTCAGGCCACGTCATAGGACAAGTTTTTCCTGGCTATTTTAGATTTGAATGGTTCCTGGTTTTATTGAAAACATGGTGGACATAATGCAGGGTTTAATTGTGAGCCAGAGGAACTTGTGTGTGTCTCATGGGGTTTGTACCCAGGCGAGCAGAAGTGCACCAACGTCCGGTGCCCCGGGCTGCGCTTGGAGCTGGGACAGGTTCTGACCCAAGAGTGCTCTACACTGCTGCCTTCCTCCCCTCTTCATCCTCCCCAGGTGCAGGCAGTGTCCAGAGGGTGCTAACATGGCCATGCATGTGCATGACACCAGAGGGTGCTTGGGCAGTGTGAGCTTTGTCCCAGCAAAACGGAAAAGGAGCTTTAACAACTGTTGACACAGCAGCTGAAGGTTTACCAAGGGGAGGTGGAGTTTGGGGAGAGGATGAGATGCCCACATACTCAAGGTTTATTCCCACCACTGGTACTGGCTGCCAGCTGCTACACAGCACATTATCCCAAAAAGTTCTCTCAGCCTGCCAAGGGACACATAAACTCCTCTCAAGCACCTCACTTGTGCTTTTATATTTACTCGTTAATTGCTCACAACTGATGAAACACTGAAGGCCAGCCTGAAGATGCCTGTTAATGTCCAGGAACATTCTGCCCATCGAGCTTGCAGGCAGGTCTGGAGGAAGGAAGGGATTCCTTGCAGTCCCCTCTCCTCCAAAGGCAAAGGAAGGCCCCAAGAACAAGGGTTTCTCAGTGACTTGTCCAGGCTGCTAGCAAACCTGGACACGCTCTCTGACTGGAAAAGTCCCCATCCTTAGGCAGTGAGTCCTGTGCACAGACAGGACTGTCACTGTTGCCACAGGGAACCTGGAAGAGTCAGTGCAGAGCATCCCACAGGAGGAGAGGCAGAGAGGACCCACAGCTGCTCAGTGTGGCCATGGCTGCAGATCTGACAGGAGCTGTGTCCTGTTAACATCCCCAGCCTGGCAGCAAGGCAAACACTAAAATATTGTGTGGCAGTAATTGTGTGCCTTCAGATAAAACTCCTCCAGAGCTCACACTGATATCTCTTCACTCCCTAACTCCCATGGAAATGCTTTGATACCTCTACCCCACACTTACTACATGTATTAACAACCTTTGAATTTCTCACAGGAGTGAACTTTACTCAGTTTTAGTGCCAACCATGGTGTGCAGTCCAGTCCTTCCTGGTGAGAATTCTTTTTCTCTCAAATATCCTTAACAAGGAATGGGAGAAAACCATGGCAGTTTACTTACCAATCCAGATCTCCCTTGGAAATGAAGAGCTAATTAAAAACAAAGGCTTGAAAATTAACTTGGATTAATAAAGATAAAATTTAACTATTTTTGGGAGGAAAAAAAAAAAAAAAAAGAGTCAAAAAGGGGGAAAAACACTTTTTTCTGAAATTCTTAAANGGATTAATAAAGATAAAATTTAACAATTTTGGGGAGAAAAAAAAAAAGGAGTCACAAATGTGGAAAAACGCTTTATTCTGAAATTATTAAAAAGAATTATTTAGGAAAATAAATTTTTAAGAAAAATTCTTTATTCTTAAAAGCTTTTTTATTGCTTTTAAGTGATTATTTTTACCCGCGGGCCCGGGATGCTCCAGCAGCATTCAATTCTATCCCAGGGCTCTCTCTAGTGGCCGGAAAGGAAAGGCTGAGCAGGCGCTCAGCGGAGGCAGCGCTGCCCTGCCCCGAGGAACACGGACCTGTTTGTGGGTCTAGGGACACACAACTGCGCCCAGGGACACACACCTGTCTGTGCTCCCAGGGACACACACCTGTCTGTGCTCCCAGGGACACACACCTCACCCAGGGGCACACACCTGTCTGTGCTCCCAGGGACACACACCTCACCCAGGGACACACACCTCACCCCGGCGCTGCCATTTCGGGTGCTGACAGCCCCCAGCACATGGCAGAGAAGCCACAGGCTCCCCTCTCATGGATATGCCTCCTGATGGGAGCAGAGGAGCACAGGGAAATGCAGCCCACACCTTTGGGGTGTGCAGAGAGAGGAATGAACCTGGGACAGATGGGTAGATGGTGCTTTAGTCCTGCAAAACCCTCAGGGTAAGAAAACAGTGCAAGGGGGCTGTGTTGGATGGAGGCATTTGAAATCCTCCAGAAGTCAAACACTGCTGGGCTGAGAATGCCTTTAACAGATGGGTAAGGGCAGTTGTTCACCACAGAGCTGTGTCAGGCTGTGCACAGAGCTCAGCTGGAGCTGTCACTCTGCCTTGCTCCTTTCAACACACTGCAGCTGGGAACTGACAGCAGAGAGGATTCCTCCTCTAGGCTGACCGGCAGTCTTTGGAGTCCTCTATTCCTTTAAATATTTTATATATATATCATTTGGCAGTGTCGTGGTAGTAGCCATTGGCACCTAAACTATTAAGAGTTTCAGGGTAGTATTTAGGCAGTATTCTTATTCACAGTACTGCACATCTTCTGTTTGTTTCCTTATAGAAACTGCAGCAAAATGTAGATTTTAATAATGGTGAATATGTGGCAAAGCCAAACACCCAAAAACTTTAAAAAAATAGCAGAATTGAAGCCATACAAGCCCCTTTGCCAGTACAGTGTAATCCAGGGAAGATCAGGGGCAGTACTTTTCCCTGGGCTCTTGCCTCAGGCCCAGGGCAAGCTCACTGTGTGATGAGCTGTGAGTAGAGCTGCCATGACCTCAGACTTGAGGTGGCAGCCACAGGAATGTTGTTCACTACCAATACAACATATCAGCTACTAGGACATTATGAAAAAAAACCCCCAAAATAAAAGAAAATTTGACAAGTTTTAAAGCATTACATGAAGTCAAAACTCCCCAAAGAACAAGGAGTTCTGCTTGACAAATAACACAACCCCTCACACCCAGCTCCAGCTAGGAGCCAGTGTCTCAACCTTCTTCCCCTATGAGCTCTTAAAGGACTCCCTTTTATCACCAGCCCTTCCTAGCTTGCTCTCCTGGAAATAGGCTTTTTCACACTTGTGGAAGACTCTTTCCTGTCCTTCTGATGGATTTAAACTTTTCTCTCCTTTTGTTGTGAAGTGTTTTGGTTTACTCTTCAGAGGATTAAAAAATTGACTCTTACATGCTAAAATCAATTCCCTAGCTTACCTCCCCCATGTTTGTTGTAACTTTTGGTGTGAAATGCTTCAGCCTGTGGTTCAAAGGCAGTAAATGGTTTCTTGGGCTTGCAGTGCTTACTGTTTTGAAGAATCTTTTCATACTGTGGTGTGAATCCCAGAGAAACCTGTGGCTGCTGCTTTGAAGCTTGTAGTGACTTTTGGATGTGTGGCACCTCTGTAAGGCTGCACTGGATACCCATATGTCAAACAACCTGTGTGAAAACTTGGCCTGGCAGCCTCCCCTCCAAAGGAGACAGGAGTGAGTGGCTTCTGCAGTGCAGGAGGCTCTGGATGGGGTATGAGCTGATACATGGCTGCTGTAGTAACTTCCTAGTAAGTATTTTAAATGTCTTACTGAGTTACCATAACCTGTGGAAGAGAGATGTTCTGTAGCAAAACTACCACTTAGTGCTGTGAACAACAGGAAAAAGCACTGAAGGAAACCTTTTTCTTGTTAACCCATTCCCTTTTTGCTGAGCATGGAGGCAGGAAAAGCATCACTGCTGTGCAGAACACTGGGAAATTCCCTTCAAAATACTCATCCCACTGTGCTGGTGCTGTACCAACCTGAAATAGAAAAGAAATCCTTACCCCATACTGCCTGAGGTGCACATGTAAGGGAGAGGCAGTCTAGCTCTAGAATAACATCTCAATAACCCCAGTTATTAAGATGTTATTCTAGAGCTAGACTGCTACAGAAGTTCTGATTTCGTTTGTTGCCTTTAATGGCTCTTCAGGAGCATAGCTGCATCTATATGCCAGAGTCCTGTAGACTTAGGCACATCACTATTCCCGCATCTAGTTTGTCTTTAGTTTTTTTTGTATGTCAGTTTTTATCCTGTAAAACTTAATTGGGTTCTGTGTTACTGAAAGCTGCTTACTACTTAAAGAGCATTGGAGAGTTGCACTGAAATATTCATGTCCAGTGCATTACTTCATTAAGGAAATGATCTAAAATGAATGGAGATTGAATTATGCCCAAAATGCCTATAAAACTGGATGCTGACTGATTACTTAATGGTTCTCCTGATACGTGATGCATTAGAGGTCTCTGTTGCCTTTAATTTTTCATGGGCTGAGCTCAGTCTTGCAGCAACTCCAGACTGCTGGTTAATGGCATTTCCTTGTAACTAAGCATATTGCTCCCTTTTTTTTTTTTTTTTTCCTTGACATACATGGTGTTTTCATGATATATGAATTGAAGTGTCAAAGTATGTTTTGTGCTTGAGAATGTATTTGGGGTCACTAAAGGGATTATTCCTGTTTCAGTGCTTGGAAGCCAACTTGTTCTGAAAATACTGCAGCATCTCAGGAGGGCCCTTGTGATGTGTTTTGCCTTTAGCCATGTAGAGGTAACTGTCTCAAAAGTACACTGGCTGTGGTTAAAATGGTTCTGTGGTTAAAAGTCAAGGAGTTTAATCTGGTGCTAATCATTCAAAAGCATATTTGGAAAGCCGAGAGCTTTTACCAAACCTTTGTTTTCAGGGCTTATAGAAAGCTCAATTTGGTCATCAGTAACAGAGAATGAGTTCTTCCAGCTGTGATCAGGTAATGCCAGCAGCAATATAAATGTTACAGGATACAAAGGAACACTGTAATAGGTCTGTCAGACACTGCTGTCCTCACTTCCAAACATATTGCATGTTTCTCTCTCCTCCTGAGCCTTGCTTCCATTTGTTTCATTCCTCAGGATAATCACTGTGTGCTTCCATGGTGGAGATGCTTCAGCCTGTGTGGGCTGGACAGGGCTCAGACTGAATCTGGGGACAGCAGAGCCTGCAATAGTCAGCTGGGACCTGGCAGGTCTGCCTTGTTTGTAACACTGCAGCATCTTCTGCAGCATCACTCCTGCTTCTCAGGACCCGTGCAGTGCCTGTTTCAATACCTGAGAGGAATTTATTCACCCACAGACAGTGTTGGCCTGGCCTTCTGTGGGGCAGGAGTCCTTTGAACCTTCACTAGTACAAAGGAAAACATCCAGGATTTAACAAAAAATGCCTTTTTATAACAGAAGTTTCAGCTCTGTTTCCCTTTTGGCCTGTCTCTTAATCTGTCTCATGCACTAGGGAAATCCAATCCTTGCAAAGTTAATTTTATTAATTGATCCTTATTGGATTATCTTTCAAATCAAATGAGCTTTAGCTGGGTGAGGTGGAAATAAAGAACATGCAGGGACTTAAAAGCAATTCAATTCATTAGTATCCCTCTGCCAGTAAAAAGTAGCTCCTGAATAGGCCAATTTCCTGAAGCACTGGGGATTCCTCTACAGGAAGTTGTAGCAGAAAACGGGAGATCTAGGTCCATCTTCCAGTTTAGTGGAAGTGCAGTGTTGGCAAGGTTGAGGGTAGCAGTGAGAGGTGCCTGGTGCCAAGCAAGGGGTATGTAACACATTGCCAACACCAGACCTCTCCAGGGGAGATTTGGGGTTTCAGAAGCATGACTTAGAAGTTCAGTGTACTGACACACTTTGGCCTATTCACCAAGAAATGTGTGTGGGATGTGCCTGGCCCAGGCTGACATCGGCTCCCATGGCCTGAGGAGATGTAGACACCCTGGAGGCAGCATCCTCTGCTTTAGCATAGCAGTGCTCTGCATCCAAAGAGTGAGTGGCTGCCAAGCTGAAAAGCTGGAGTTTATTCTCTCTGCTCACTGAGAGGCAAAGCCATGTCTCCACTGAGCCAGGAGAGTGTGCTGGCTACACAGGTTTGCTCTGACAACACTCTGCTCTCCAGGCCCTGCTGCTCAGGATGTGCTGCTTTCGGATGAATTGAGCTCCCAGACCAAGAGAAGTGCTGCAAGGGGGAGCCTTAGTGTCCCTTGGGAAGAGGGGAGCCCTGGATCAATTCTGCTTCTGCAGTGATTCAGGCACTGGCAGTGTCAATGGATTAAATCCTGAAATATCCCTGCTGTAGGGAGCCAAGCTCAGCACTCACTGGATGTGTAGACCTGGGGCAGCCTCACCTTCAGCACATGGATGGAATTGATGCATGTGAGGATTCCAAGGATCTTCTGGGAGCTGTGTCCCTCTGCATGATGGCAAGTAGCGAGCCTGGGGGCCAAATGCAGCAGGCAGACAGCAAACAACTGTGTGGATAAATAATCAGAGGGAGATGAAGGTAAATCAGGATTGCTGCGGAGTGGGGCGTGGGGGAAAACGCCACAAATGCAAAGGAAGGAAAAAGAACATTTTTATTGTGTTTCTTCTAGAAGAAACTGGGGGATTTGCTTTGCCTTCCTGGGGAAAAGGGCATATCTTATTTAAAATACTCCCTGTCTCACAATGCAATGAAAACCCAAAGCAAATCTCCTTGACTCCAGACAGCGTGAGTTTTTTAACACAGTAAATAAAACAACATGTTTTCTCAAAGTCAAAGAAAGGACCTGTGGTTTGTGACGAAAGTTATTAATAAAAAGTGTTCTCTTGGGCACTGAATTCAGAGGCTGCCTCATCAGACAGTTATTACCAGCCCAGCTCCACCATTCCTGAGACAATTGAAATTTAGCCTCCTGACAAAAAATTGATTTTGAAGATTAATTGTCCCCTGTAGCACAGTTTTAGACCATCTGAAACACAGAGAGGACAACTGTCCTTTGGGTTTAATAGAGCTGTCTGTTTGATATCCACAGAGCTGGAGCAGCTCTATGCAGTTCTGTCCTGACTTACAGACAACTGGGGGCAGTTTCAGAGATGTGCCACAGCCAGAAGAGGGAACACCCATGGATGATGTCTATCCCAGCTGCACTCCTGGAACCTGTGCTGAACTGAGGGTAATGGCAAACAAACTTTGTGCTTTAAAAGTGGAATTTCCTCGTGCAGCTCTGACTGCAGTAATGTCAGCTCTTACAGGCTGCACAGCTTTTAAACCTGAATTGGGAAGACAAATCCAGCTGGAAAGAGTTTATCTGGATGTCATTTTCAAATGTGCATGAAAGGGCACTGCTGGGAGCCTGGGGAGCTCTGGTCTCCCCAGAGAGGACATTTAAAGTGCAATAAAATGAGCTTTGCTCTGTCAAACATAGTTATTGTCTAGCTACTGTGGAGGTGTTGGTTTGGGCTGGAGAAACTCTCCTCTGTGGAAATTCTTTTGGGATATGCCTTTTTCCTTGCCTGGCTTCCTGTGGTTTGAGCTGAAACTTTGCCTGTGCTCCTCTACCCTTTGAACCTACAATAGGTGAGCTTTAGTGAAACTGGGCAGAGGCATCCTAGGCACTGCTGTGGGTGCTCAGCAAGAGAATCCACACTGGTGCTTGTGAAGGAAAATAGGTTTGGCATGTTCTGCTGCTCAGGAAGCAATGCATATTTGATTCTCCCCACAGCCAGGCAGCTGAATTTGAGTTGGGAATTAAACCTCCACAGGCAAGAGGGAGAAGTGAAGGTGTGTCTTAGGGGGAAATTTGTCATGATTTAATGTTTCAGGGCTGCAAGGGCTGCTGGTTCAAATGAGGGCCTGAACCTCAGTGTGAAACACTGGTCTCTTGGCAGGTTTAATCCAGGTTTTCTGTAACAATCCCATCACACATGATTTCCTTTTCACACTGGCAAGCTTACAGCAGCAGGGGGACTGAGAGCTGACCTAGCCACGTCCTTGGTGGGTCCTGGTGAACAGTTTCTTCTCTGCTGTGTGGCTGGAGACAGGTTTCCTCATGCCTTCAGCCTGGCCTCTCTATTCAAGCGTCCATGGTCTCTGTCCCACGACTCTTCCTTCTTGTTCCTTCTAGGAAATTGAGAACTTGAGGAGTTACTTGTTCCAAGCAGGAGGGACTGATTGTGCATCTAATTAAGATGGTTCCTGGGGAAGCTGAAGACCTGGAGGCATGAGTGTGGTCTCAGCACTTTTGCAGACTATGATGGGAACTGCTAGGGAGTGGGAAAGCAAAAGTCTCTTCTGAAACAGCACTGCAGGAAGCAGAGACTGTTGTGGTGTTTAAGAGCTGAAGCACAGAAAACTTGTGAGGCTGGCTTGCAAAAGCTGTGACTGTCCTTCACCCCTGACACCTGCACAACACTTGTCCCACAATTCCTCACCCTCTCAGCTTCCAGTGGGAGAGAAACCCCCTCTAAATCAACTGATTTAATGCAAGAGTTAGTAAGTTGGTTCTTACTATTAAATAGTAGCCAAATTACTTTATGCAGGGAGAAGGAGAGGGAGAGCAGATTCCAGGAAATAAATTAGCACAACTTGTTTACTGTGATGCCTCTCTTGCCTGAGCACAGACCCCAGTGCCAGGGTCTGCCTTAGCAGGTTTTTGTGTTGAGGGGCTTTGTCACACACCCTGCAGGGGCAGTGTCTGTGTGAACTGGTGGGTGTGTACATTCAGTCTTCAGGGATCACCTAGTTTCTTTTCTGCATTGTTTGGGGGGGGGTTTTGCGGGTTTTTTTTGTGGGTTTTGGGGTTGGTTTTTGGGGGGTTTCTTTGGGTTTTTTTTGCTTGTTTTCACTAGGCTTATAATCAAAAGAGAGAAAGGAAGAATAAAATGGAATCATGTTGAGTAAAAACATGGAGAAAATAATCCTTGCTGGGTTGTGAATGGCCCAACTTTGCTTAAGCTCAGATGTTCCACTCTCCTCCCAAACCTTCCTCAGCAAGTCTGCAGTCTGCTCAGTATGTGCAACTGGATCCTTTGGCCACTTGATGTCTCTGTGGGTTGTGGAGAGCTGTGGGTAAATAAATAGAGGTCATGCTGGAGCTGGATGGAGGCAGCAGCAGTGATGGGTTTGCTCCTCAGAGATGAACCTTTGATAGACCCCTGTGCCATTCCCCTTCCCTGCTTGCTTCTGTTAATGAGCTTCAGGTTTTCAAGACAATTGGAACACCAGGAAGATTTGGTTAGCCAGTTTCCACGGGGAGCTGATGAGGCTCTGCACCCATCAGTGCTGTAGGTCTGGAACCTGCTACAGAAATTTGGGACAGGGAGTCTTGGCCAGACCCATCTCTGTCTGCTTCCTCTCAGAAATGCAGTGGCAGAAGGAAGCCAAGACGCCAGACTGTTGCAGTATCTCCCTACAGAAGATAAGGCTTAGCAAATATGAAGCCAAAATCCTCCCCATTGCCTGGTGGGGTCTTGCATGAGGGAATTGCTGTGTGCTGCTATAACCAGGAAACCCAGCTCTGTGTGGGAGTGGGACATAAGGACACCTGGGCTGTTCCTGTGGCTTTGCAGGTGTTCCAGTCTGTCCTCTGGGACTGATCACCCCGTGACACTGGCACAGACTGAGATTTCAGGTGGGACAGAAATGCTCCTTCCAGGCTGACACCATCACGGTCCTAAAAATAACATTTGCCACAAGTCTTTTGTTTATGTCTTATTAAAATCTAGACTAGCTTCTGCTGGAGCCAGACTGTGACATCCCTGTGCCTTCGGCTGTGGAGACACGGATGGGACTGAGATTGCTTTGGGCACTTTATAGATAAGCTGAATGTGATTATAGCCATGGTTCCACATGGAAATGCCTCAGGAGAAGAAGTTTCCCATAATCATTTCTGCCCATGGTGATAAACTTCTCTGTGATAGTAGCTGGAGGATCCAGCTCTCTGGTGTTAACTGCTGTTAAGTGTGTGCATAGCTGGCCCTTCAAATCCTAAGGAATTTGAAGCTTGCTGTCTGCAAAGCCAGATCTGCCAGATACAGGCTTTTCCTCATGGTGATTCAGCAGGACTGTTGCTGTTCCCTAAGAATGTACAGAACCTTTATAGGCACAATTAAAAGAAGTCCAATGACTTTTTTTCCAACTCAGTAAGAAGTTGAGATTTTTTTTTTCTCAAACAAGCAGTTTCAGCTCACTGTATGAGTTTTTGGTTTGGGCCATTTATAAAGCTTTTGCCTGCAGTGTATCCATCACTTTTCCCAGAGCCACTTCAGAGGGACGAGAGCTTTGTGTTGGAAAGATGGACTGGGAAAGTGCTCATCTCCAGCAAAACAGCTTCCAGAGCCACTTCCCAGCCTCAGGGCACTTGAGCAAAATTGCACACAGGGCTCACACTACAATTTGCTATTACTTGTGTGGGGAGATAAACTTGAAACATCTCAATCTATCTGCTAAACTGCAATTTATGAGCTACAAACGGCTGAGTCTTAGAGGGGAATAACAGATTTAAACCAAAACTCTGCCATTCTGTCCCCGGAGGCAGAGAGAGACCAGTCAAAAAAAACTGCCTTGAGTGGAGCATATGGATTTATAGAGGTGACAAACCCTCTCAGGAGGTGTCAGCAGTGCCATGGGCTCTGTGCTGCAGATCAAAGCAGTTGGGGCTTAGAAGTGATGGGCTTAAAGTGAGTGGCAAAAGCTTGATGAGGAAACAGTCTGGGAAATACAGAGAAATAGCAAAGAATTCTCTGTTCACATACTCTGTTCCTGTACAGTTCACATGAGAAAAAGGAGGACTTTGTTTATTAAACATCTTTCTGTGTCTTATTAATTCCATTCATCTGAGGATAGAGCAGCTCCCTCCAGAATGCTTGTTATTGCTTGCCTGGAAATCAGTCGGTCTGTCCATGAAATAATGTTCTGGTTGAAACTCCTTGTTCAGTCAGTAATTTATGCAATTGCTAGGAGACTGCTCAAATGGCTAAATGACTTCTATTAACATAACTTTAATTCTGTACTTTTAACAGAAATAATTTATGCTTCCTCTTTCTTCAGGACCCGTTATTAGACTTCAAGTCCAGCTTCTGGGGAGAGATCAAGGCTTTGTCTTTTCACCAGTGACTGCCTCAAGTTTTCTTTGAGGCTTGAAGCTGCTTGAATTTGCTCAGTAGCCAGACTGGGAATATGGAACAGGTCTTGGCAGGTATCAGTTCCTAAAGGCTCTTATCTTCTCCCAGGGAAGTGTTTGTCAGGACTTAGTTACACAGATAATTGTGGTCAGGTTGGTTTCCCCAAGTGGGTGCTCTTGCTTGCAAACTTAATCAGGGCTTCTAGTAAATGTTTGAGGTTTTTACTGCACTTATCTGCTGAAGAATAAAGAAATTCTACTGATGCTTGGTGCAACAGCTTCTCTAATAGCTGCTGTGGTCTCTCTCATTAAGGCTGATAGCTGTGATTTCCTGCAATAGCTGCACCAGCTGGTGCCCTGCCATGTCTCCATTTTTTCTCAATTAGCAACTGAGCCAGTTCCCCATGGCAGATTATGGCCTGCCAGTGGGATCTAGATAGGAGGAGAAAGTGCTTTGAAAATTTAGGACAGAAAGTACCATAGAGGAGATTTAGCAAGAGGTGCTTATTAATTATAAAGGTGGTATAAATTCCTAATATACAAACTGTTTTATTAATGGTGACCATCTTTAACATAAAACACTCAGCTAAATGTTGCATGAGCTGTGGAGCAACAGATGGGAGATTCAGTTCTTGCTTTTTGTTAAACAAAACCACATGAGCACACAACAGACAGGGTGGGGAAATTCCTGAAAACTTGCTTCTTGCATTATCTCAGAGGTGAGAGTTTTAATTGAAAATAGGCATCATACGTGGAAGAATCCAGTTGGAGTCCTTCAGCTGGATTACTTTGTAATGCAAAAGGGGGAAAAGTCTATCTCCAATTATGACAATATATTTTGCCAGCCTGCACTGATGGAGTGCTGCCAGGGAAACTCTCTAATCATCAAAGAACATGTTAGTGTTAATGTGATTTTTGTAGGTCTCCTAAGAGAATGGCTTATGTCCTTCCAGGAGAAAGGTATTGCTGAATAAATCATCCAGCATTTCTTACCAATGAGACCCTCCTAAGTCTACTGAACAAATGAGGATTATTCTCCTGAAAGGAGACATGGTTCTCCTCTGAGCAGCACACCAGGCATGCTGGCAGCAGCTGCTTGGAGGCATGTGCTTACATGGATTTTTTCTTGGAGGATGCTGCCCAGAGAGCCCCTCAAGTTAGCAGGGTGGCTGGTGGGACAGCAGAAACATCATGGAAGCAGGTTATTAGCCCTTTTGGGCGACAATGAAACCCAGTGGCAGACAGTTCTGGAAATGAAGCTGTCCTGTGCTGCTTTGTTCTCCAGGCAACCTTGCATCTGGCTATTGAGCTTTCTGCTTTCTCTGCCCCTCCACCCAAGGGCTTTCCTCTTCCTTGGCACTGCTGCAGAACTGTATCCAGACAAGCTGCAGAAGCTTCTCCTAACCTGTGGAGAGCTGTGCCTGAAGCAGGAGCCTTGCTCTCTCCCTAAGACTGCAATGAGCTGCCTTTCTCTGCAGGAGGCACCCATGGGTGTGAGGCTGCCAACTGTTGGAGTTTATAACTAACCAAAGCTTTCCAGGGGTGTGTTCCTTTGGATCTGGGCTTTTGAGGGAGATCACAGCAGCCCAGAAACTGTGGAAATAGACTGTTCCATTTTGTGGGAATTAGAGCTGGGAGGTTTCCCCTGACTTCAGGTGTTAATAGGTACATGATTGGTTTTGGATTTTGGGTGCTGGTTATGGAGCTCACCTGCATGGGACACACGGTACCAGAGTGCCACCAGCAGCACCCACTATGGCAGAACCCCTCACAGATCCTGTGCTGCTTTTCCCTCTTATTCAGTGCCTTATGTGAAGGTGGGAAGGAATTTGGGCTCCTGTGCATTCAGTCCTTGTGTCTGCTGGGGACACAGCACAGCCCAGGTGCTGAGCAGCCTGGCACAGGTAGGCTCTCCTATTCATCATATTTTATTAAGTTTTCAGGAGGTGTAGGGGGAAGCACATTCCTTGCCCTGTTTTGTTTGAAAGACTCACCTTGAGGTCAGGCAGACTGTTTTATTCTTTGTTTGCAGACAGCCAAATTAATTTCTAGGGCTGTTTAGCCGGAGCATAAGGTTTACCAGTGTGTTATCCTGGAAAGCTTTTTTAATACACAACTTCCATGAATTATACTGCTCTGCATCATCCACACTGTCTAAAGAAGTCTTCCCTGGATGACTTGCTTTGTTCTGCCCCTTCTCTCCAGCTTTGTATAAAATGAACCACCTTGGCAAAAGTCAAAGAAACACAATCTTTCTGGCTATCTGCCCACAAACTTCCCTGCTTATCCTTTGAGTGTTGGGGAGGGCTACTGAAGGCACATGGGGCAGCTTTGGCTGCCTCTGGCTCCAGGGTCCATCATTCCCTGAGATGATGGCTGCAGAGCAGACTCTCAAGCCTTGCGCTGTGTGGGTTTGGATGGGTTTGGGGCTGTGGGGGCTGAGCTGTCTCAGCACAGCCCAGGGAGCAGTGGAGGTAACTCTGACCAAGCTGCCTCCTCCTTGCCAGTGGCAGACTGTGCTAGAAAGCTCTAAATGCTCTTTTTCTTCATTCATGCTGCCAGGCAGGTCTCCAAATACACAGACAGTGCCCAGGAGTAGAAATCATGGAGAGAAGGAAGGAGGAGAAGGAAGGAGGAGAAGGAAGATGTGTATAGAGGGTCACAGCCAGAAGATTGGAGCATTGGTGATTTCTACCCTGAAGCCAGAGAGGAGCTGGCAGCCCCAGAGCTCAGCTCAGTGATTTGCTGGGTGCCATGGAAATGGGTGGGAGCATTAGAAAAGTTTGTGTTCTACATTTAGCTGGAGACCACTGGGACTCAGCAAGCCAGCACTGGGAACTCTTCAAACCCTATTTCTGCCCTTGGGCCCTGCTGTCCCCTCCTGGTGCTTATCCAGTAACTCTGGATGACTTTGGCTAGTCGTGTTATGTGGCACTGTCCCAGTGGAGACAGAACTGGAGAATTTGGCCCATTTTACTTTTAACAACTGATTAACCAGATTTTAACTAATGTGTGACTAGTTTCTCATTGCAGATAACATTGATGACAAACCATGCATGATTTTAAGAGGTGTTCATTAAATGTTAGATATAATGTTCTGTATCTCTTCATCTCCTCACTCTCCTTCTTTTTTCCAAAGCACAGTTCATGTTTAGATTGTTTTTTACATTTTTTAGAGCTCTCTTCAAACATTAACTAATTAATCCTCTCAGCCCACTATACATATGCTTTAATTAATGAGCACTCATTTACTTAACTCACACTGTCTCATTAAATATAAATTGAATATATGTTTGGGAACTTTAACTGGAAATATTAGTGGAGATTTATTCAAAGAATGAATGCAAAATATGTTAATGGTAGCTGGAGGCAGCACAATTCAAATACTAAGGTATTTAGTGAAAAATATGTTGTGGTGTCAGCAAGTGTCAGTGAGTGGAGTCAGACAATTAGCTGTTCCTACAAGATACATATGTTGTCGTGACCTTGAAGTCATCATTCACTCCCTGTTGTTACCATAGTAATCCTGATAATTTGCTTTTCCATAATGTCTGTCTATACACTTTGTTCTGTTAGTGGAATTTTTCAGGCTTGCAGGAGCAGGGCTGGCAGCTTGCTGTGAGTTACTGTGAGCTGGAGTGTGCTGACACAGACACGTAAATGCTAATGCTTAGGCTTGCTGTGGACACTGGGGTGGCCTTCTGCACTGTCAGACACCCAGCAGAGCAGCCTTGAGACTGGTGAGTGTCATGATAACCTCAACAGCTCTGTCTGGAGGCTGCTGTTGGCAGGAGGAGTGAAACAGAATGTGTCACAACTTCCCATTAGCCAACATCACTCCTGGAGAGGACAGGGCATTTACTGCTGCATGCTGACCAAACTCTGCTTGGAATAACTGCCCTGTCATGGCTCCCTGCAGTTATTTAGGGCCACGCTGCCTTGGGTGTCACTGAGAGTTAGAGCCAAAGTGCTCCTGGGGATTTGGGCTGTTTTGTCCAGGTATAATTCTCTTGGCTCTGTCTCATCTGGTTGCATCCTCAAGCACTGAGCAGTTCAAGTGCTGCCTGCCACCCAGGAGGCAATCACAGCTCAGTGATGACTGAAGTGTTTTCCTATGAATAAATCTGAAAATCAGAAGAGGAAGAGTTGAGGGTTTTTATAGGGTTATGAGTGCCATTTGTGTTGCATGCATGTAGTTAGAGATGAAGTATTATTTGGACACCTTAGATTTGGGTTAACTCTTCTAAATCCCATAGTAGTTATAGAAAATTATCATTTGAAGTCTCATGGATTATTTAACTTTTTCCATCTTCCCATTAGTTGGAGAAATAGTAGGCCAGAATTTTGAATTGTTGCCAAGAGGCATCTCCAAATGTAACTGATCCTTTCCTCAATATGAAATTGAGAGATTTTTCTCCTAAGTTTTGTTGCCAAATGGTAAAAGTGTTTTCTTTCCCTTTGTTTTTAATGCCTCATGAAGAGCTCGCTCTTTGTGTGAGAGAGACCCAGTGATGAGTGATGAGGGATGGAGTTCCTGCTCATCCCACACAGATCTGTTCTCCTAGAAAGAGCAGCACCAGGCCCACTTCAGTTTTGATAAGGTTTGTACATGCCATTGCAAATCTGAATGTGCTTTTAAATAAGTAAGAACTTTCCATGCACAAAAAAACTCTTAGTGATGCCTGATCCTATAACTAGAAATATGTTTCCTTACAAGTTTTGTGTTAGCTTGTTATTCCAAAGACATATCAGGGACCTGGGAGCTTTCCTGGGTCTCCTCCTTCTTGTGACTTCCTGTATCAATAAAATTCTTGCAAGCTGAAAGCAAACTCCTTATGCAACATCTGACACCTTTAGAAAGGCTTTCCCTGGGTGCTTAACTGAGTCTTTGCAGTGTTCTTGGTGACACACAGAAAAGGGCAAAGCTCTTCAATTTTAGGGCAAGTGGGGCTTAGGAGGAGCAGAAATGTGTTCTGTTGCTCAAGCCAGCAGATTTGTGTGAGAACACACATAAAGAGCATTTTGTATAGCACAGCAACACTTCAAAGCAAGCTTCACTCTAAACTGTAATGAGGAGCTTGTGGCATGACAACAAGGTTGATATTGGAACGAGAAGCATGATTACATTTTAGAAAAAAACATTGTAAGCACTGTTTTCCATTGAAGTTTCTGGATAAGTAATACTTCTTTCTCTTCTGTTTTTAGCAGAATACAGAAAGCATTCAGCAACATTGTTTCCTAACCTTGTTTTTTACTCCCAGCAATCTTTTGTCTTGTTCAAAAAAAATCTTATAAGGATGTAAGAATAAACATACTGGATCCAGCCCAGTGTCTCATTTACAGCAGCATACAGGCAAGTACAGTGGTAATTTTCTAAATAGTCTTGCTTCCAGCAGTTTGTGGTGCAGGCCTTTTGTACAGCAAAGGCAGTGTCTGTCTTTGTACTTTATTCTTCAGAGAAATGTTCCAATTTTTGGCCTCTGTCAACTTCTGTCATCCACAACATTCAGAACAACAAGCTCCTTGGCTGCAATACACATTTATATAGAACTATCTCCTTTAGATTGTTTTGAAGCTGTTCTTATGGTTTTGTCTGATAGCCCTTAGTTCTGATTTGGAGACAGTGCATGTGCAGCCTGTACCTGTTCCCTGTCTCCATGTCAGTCCCGATTTTATGGATATTTCTATACTTCTCTTAGCTGTTTCTTTTTAGGATTGAAGAAACCTAATCTTTTTAGACTGGAACCATTTCAACTATCTTTGACTGCTTTCTCAGGATGAAGGTACAGGTATGTAGAGCTGCCATTCAAATAAACTCATTGGCTTGTCCCTAACCTGTGGGAATAGGTTTACTGAAATCAGTGCCATTCTCAGCAAATGAAGCTTTGGATAACAGAGAGTCAGACTATTCAGACCAATCTGAAGGCACTTGAATAAGGTGACCTTGCAGGATTTTTTCTTTGTTTGTTTTTTTTTGGTGCTGTTTTTGTGCCTGATGAGTATAGGGGAAAGAGCAAAAATAGTTTTCCTATCTTAAGATTTTTCTGGTAGATTGCAAGTGTACAACACCACAGCTATAAGTAAAGGAAAAGGCTACTTAGAACAGTGAAAAGAATGTAGGAGGGGATTGATTATACTGCCCTGTTCAGAATGATAATATGGGTTTGGAAGAGATTTGGAATGTGTTAAGATGTTAGTCAAGTCTTACTGATGCTTTTTAATTTTCATTTGGATAGCTAAGGGTAATTTATTTTGTTCCAGCTGGGAACATGTCTAGTGAAAAGGATAAAAAGTTGAATTAAAAACCTCTTAAGGCAGTTGCAAAGAGAATGAGCATTGTCTGAAAGGATGTTCATTGTCAGCCAGCTCTAAGACTGTTATTGCCTGTCCTGTGATCCTAGAAATGTTTGGATTGAAAGGGACCTGAAAGAACATCTTGTTCCAACCCCCCCTGCCCAGGGCAAGGACTTCCACTAGACCAGGCTGCTCTAAACCCCATTCTATCTGGCCCTGCAAGGGATGAGACATCTACAGCTTCTCTGGGCAACCTGTGCCAGTGTCTCACTACCTTCACACTAAAGCAAACCATGGATATTGTGTTTTGAACTCCTTCCCTGTGATCCATCAGTTCATCACAAAATTTCCTATACCAGACATTATCCAATTCTCTTGAATAAACCTCCTCCAGTGCTGCCCTGAGGGCTCTTGTCTCTTCCTGGGCAGCTATGACAGCTCAGAGTTCTCAGGAGTACATGAAAAGGGATTTCTTGGAGTATTGGCTCCTAATAGCTTATTTCTTAAGTGGCAGCATTTTTTTTTTCCTGTGACCTTTATTAGAAAACAGCGAGGGGGAAACAAGAGTGCTTAGTGTGCTCTGGTCCTCGGAATTCTGCTGGGTGCTGCTCTCTGAGATGCTGTGAGACCCTGACTGCACCAGTCAGGCTGCCTGTGTGTGTGCCCATAAAGCACCAGTGACAAGGGCTATTTAGCACTTGTACCAAAAGCCTCCAGAAAGAGGGACTCAGCGAACTAGCTGTGATGTAAAATCCTCTGGATTTGTCTAGACAAAGGCAGGCTCTGTTTTGTGATTGACTTCTCTGATAGCTGGTGCTTTTTTTTCTGGGCTTTGCTAAGGAATGAGAAGACCAGGTGAAGTTTGATAGCTTCACCAGTCATACAAAACATGGATGGGAAGAGAAAAATGTTACAGCCCAAGATTCTGCCTAGCACAGAAAACACTGAGATTGATGACCGTGGACTGTGCTTCCATGTGAGATTTCAATATCCCCCAGAGTCATGAATTTTGTTGGGAGCAGTTTAAAAGAGATATGGAAGACAAAATTTCATGTGGCTTTGGTTCCAGTTCTAATCTTATTTTTTTCCTCTTATAGTTCCCTTTGCCTCATTTAGTGCTTTTGTTTCTTGCCAGAATTCTCAGATCAATATTTGCAAGAAGGATTTTATGTGGGATCAGCTAGAAAAATAATGCACAATCATTAGAGTGTGTGTGTGTGTGTGTGTGTGTATGCAAAAGTTTAAGACTATTCTTCTCTGGCCAGCTGCAGAACAGAGACACGAAGTCAATGCCTGCAAAGAGTTTGCATGATTAAATTTCACAATTACTTCAGTATGATCCTGCAGAAAAGCCTCATCTCTTGGTTTCCTCTAGGAAAATCTGGCCCCCAATCTCAATTTGGCAACTCTCTTCTTGGAATGAAGACATACAATATTACACCCCCTTACTCTTTTCAAGCTGTAGTATAAATGTAAAATGCTTGAATAATCCATTTGAAGCTGCTACTTATGAGATTCTTCTGGAGCCAATTTTGTAGCCTTCAGAAATACCTGGGCTGAATTTACCTGAGAAGAAAATTACTTTCTGCTTACCTAAATCCACCCCCACACTCCTGCCACAGTTTTCACTGGTTACAGGAATCTGCTGTACTTCAAAGCCTTCCCCAATTTGCAGTGTTGCTCTGGGTTGTTAAGCACACAGGACCTTGTCCTTCTCCAGTGTTAGCACCACTGGTATCTTGATGAGTTCAGAGATAAACGCCTCCATAAAACCTGTCTGCTGCTTCTCCATTCACCTCTTTATTTTTCAGTGGGGGAAAGAACTATTTTAGTTCTTTTCATTTCAATAAAAAAAAAAGCAATATTGCTTTTTAAATGGATCTGGGTTTTTTTCCTCTCTGCAAAACTCTCTTGAGAGAATGTGGTTAGGGAGAGATGACTTAACTGTTTTTCTGTTTTGTGGGAGATATACCAGAGGTGAATGGAGAAGATTCCAATTAAAATGCCTTTTTTCCCTTGCTCTGTCTTTGGCAAAGTATGTAGAAGGAAGATGAGAAACTGTTCCATTTTAGCAAGGCAAGTACTAACAATAGAAGTCACAGGAGTTAGAGAAAATTGGGTTGGAAAGGCCATAAGTCTGTGCCCTTCTTTGTGTTTAAAGACAGGATTGACTCACCTTGCTGTGCCTCTGAAAGATCCTTTTCTAAACTCTTCATGTAAGATTTTTATGTCTGGAGCATCCAGATCTCTCATGCACAAGTCTTTCCAACCCTTCTCTCTTTTTTTTTTCTTTGGCTAAATATTAAGAATATTTTTGGAATTTCCCCTACTGCAGTCCAAGCCCATCCCTTCTTGTCCAGACCACCACAGATGAACTTGTAACTTCTTTTCTGTCGTAACCTTTTGTTTGCAGAGCACTGAGTGCTTCCCCTCCCCTTTTTCTAAGCTAAACAGTTCCTGTTTCACCCTTTTCTAGCTTACTGAATTTTCTGTACCTCTGAATATTTTAGTCTGCATTTCATCCACATGTTTCTGACCTGAGGTTCCAGGCCTGGACACAGCCCTGGCAGAGCTGGGCAAAGAGAAAGACTTTGTGTCTTCTGGGGAGCAGAGGGAGTTCTTCACCCTGGAGAATTTCTGGCTCCCCAGCAGCTGTCTGACCTCCCTATCTCATGATCCTTCCTGCCTCATCCAGCTGCTCTCCAGTTTGCCTTGATGCCAGTGAACTATTCCAGGTGAAATTCAGACATTGTTTGTTTGTCCTTTATTGTCCTTTATTGAATTACACTGTTTATTCTTTTCCCATAATTTGCCACAACTATTTTGAATTGTTTCACATCTCACAATGTGCTCATGGCTCTTCCCAGTGCAGCAGTGTCTGCAGATGGGGTAAATGTGTTTGTCCCTTCTTTGTTCCCTTCTGGAAGTCTCCAACAGTAGCAGACCAGGGGTGCTGTCTGCTGCCTTTTGATCTGTCAGCAAGCCAATGGAAATGGCTCCTGGAGTCTGTTTTTTTCCTAGCTCCTTCTGCTCATCACAGCCCTACCTGTTCATGTTTCCATAGCTTACCTATGGCAACACCTCAGGAAGTCAGGATACATTGGTATTTGTGCTTCTTTACCCACAAGATATTATTATTCCTTTAGAAAGAACTTAGAATGGGTTTAAATGATTCCATTTTGACAATTGTCAAATTAGTCTAGAGTGTTGCCCAGCTCACAAAACAGAATATTCTGAATTGGAAGGGATCCACAAGGATCATCAAGTCCCACTCTTGAGTGCATGGCCTGGATGGAACCCCTGACTTTGGTGTGATCAGCACCATGCTCTGACCAGCTGAGCTAATCTCCTTTGGCTCTGTGATTTTTAGGTGGTCTGGTTAAAGCTGGCATGTCTCCAACACCACAGCTCCTCCTTCATCTGTCTCAAAAAACCCTTCATCCTCTGCTGATTCCCTTCAAGGTAGTCTCATGAGGGGTGATTTGCCCAGAAACTGGAAACAATGAAGAAAATGAAAAAAAGTAATTTCAAATATTGAAGGGAAGGGTCAACACTTCCAAACTAAGACCTCTTTGTTTTCCTCTGGTCTTCCCCTCTCTTCTCAGAGCCCTACCAAGAAATAAAGCTTTTTTTCCTGCTGACTTGCTCCAGGTTCAGAGGGAACTGAGGCAGGAGTGATAAGGGCTTGGCTGAGGGGTTCAGGGAGGTCAGAAAAATGAGAACAGAAAAGTCATCAGGGCTGAATTAATACCTGGTGCTCTGAGGGCTTCTTTTTGAGCTGGTGTTGCCTGGTGTGCTGAAGGCTATTAGCTGTGATCTGAGCTCCTGACTGTCACATATCCTCGGGGATGTCATTGATGTGCCTCAGTTTCTCTCTCTTTCAAAATGAAATCCAAAAATGATCCTAAAGACCTCTGCAGTGAGTTTTGAAAGCCAGGGATGAGGACAGCCAGGGATTAAGTATTCCTGCCCCCAGTGGAGGTTACAGCCTGAGGACCAAAGACAATTTACTTGGACTGCTCAGTTCAGACCTTTGGGATGGCACTTGTGCTCAGACACGTCTGTCTGGGGCTGGCAGGGAGCTGCCTCAGGGGTTTGAGAGAAGGAATGAACTGGCTGTTTGCTACACAAACCAGAGGGTGTAACTGGGTCAGAATTAGCCCCTAAAGGTGCACATTTGTCCCCATATGTCTCTGTGTGTGTCCTCTTGGAGGTCAGAACAGTGATAACACAGCCAAAGTGCTTTGGTTACCTAGAATGTATGTATCTTCTACAAGAACAACTTAACTTGACTTGCTTTTAAGGAGTGGCAGACTAACCTTACCAACCCATGGAAATATCTCCTATTCTTTCACAATCCCATACAGCTGCTTTTTTTCCCTAGGCAGCTGTTTTTGTGCATTTGTCAGAGGGATTTGTCTTGCTTTATTAGTTGAATTTATTTTCTTTCCAAAGCAAAACTGCAACTGATATAAATGAGCACCTCATTTCTTTTGGGCTAGAGCCATCTCAGAGCTGGGGCTGAGTAGCTGCTGCTGTGCCATGTCATAGAAATCACAGCCCTGTGCTTGCAGCTACCCTGACGAAATCTCTGGCAAATTAGACCAGCCCCAAACTCTTTATAGAGCTGCTGCACAGCCAGGGACCCTTAGATAATGCAATGGGGAGAATAATGGGCTTGATCAGAGGTATACCCCACACCACCAAAATCCCACTGCTGAAACATGCCTGGGGGTACAAGTGTGCAGCTCTGCAGTTCTCCCTGCCAGTGTCAGAAGATCCCTGTGAGCTGAGCTCTGCCTGCAGGGAGGGTGCTCCTGAAGGCAGCAGCCACTGCTTTGCCTGTCCTTTATGATCATTTTCCCCCTATGGGTCATGGGGATCACACAGAGCTGCTCTGTGGTCTGGAGGGAGTCATGGACTTTTCTGGGTGTGTGCCTAAATCTGCATTGCCATCTGAAAGGTCTCTCTCCTGGGAGGGAGGTGCAGCTCTCACTGATGGTGGCAGTCCTGATCTGCCTAGGAGATGGAGCAGAACAGGACTGATGGCTCTCAGGTAGGTCCTGTAAAACCAAGAGTTGGACTAAACTGTCTTTTCAACCAGTAACATAAATACACTGCTTTCTTGGCCCTGAGAAGGTGGGAGCTGTGTGGAAGAATAGGCATTAAGGTTATTTGTTGTCACATTGCACAGAGAGAAAATATTGGGCTTCCACAGCAGTTTGGAGGCTTAAAGCACATTTAAACCCACTTTTGAAAACTTATTAAACTGGGAAAAATATATTTGAACACCCATGCTTTGCAGTAAAAAGGACTTATCCTTCACCAAGGAATTTATAGTGCTTTGGTTACCTTAACGCCAAGGCCAAATTTGCTTGGTAATCAGGCATGCATTACATTGCAAAACCATAACACATCTTCTCATTTCTGCACTGTGTTAATGAGATGCCCAGGGAAGGGAGGAGTCCTGCAGCAGGAGCTGAGTGCAGTGAGACAACTGTGCAAACAAAGCCTTGCCTCGGTCACTGATCACCCCCGCCTGAAGAGGATTCTGGAATTTAAATCACGGCAAATGACACTGGGAGCTTTCACTGGGGAAGCCTCACACTTGAATTGCAGAACTTGCAGCAGGAATAAATCCTGAGGTGTGTTTGGATGAGCCTCCTCAGCACCTTGGAATGCAGTGCTTGTTCACCTAACTCTCCAGTGGTGTTGCTTCTTCTCTCCTTGCCTCATGCTGATTTAATATCTAGGTTGGAAAAGGGAAATTCACCTGCTACTTAACTCTATTTTTTTCCTATTTTCCTACAATTTCATAATTTTCCAACTGCTTTCTGTTACTCACCCTGCTCCACTCCTTCCTCTCCAGGCAATCCCAAATATCCTGACTCCTCTCTGAGGTAGCAACTACCTTCAAGGGTCAAAACTTTGCAGGGAGGAAGGAAGCTTTACTTTTTCTTGCCTTATTATAAGGACTCAAGGGCTTTCCTTTGGCTGAGACTTGCTGCTGAAATATCTGGTAGTCCAGTTTGTTTATCTGGCTGCTGGCCTTTGAAGGATGTGCTGCCACAGAGTTGTCATGAGAGCTGCTGGCTGGAGCAAATGAGAACAAATGAGAGGCAGAGAGATTATGGCCTGAGCAGCAGCAGCCCTGCCAAAACCTGGCCCCACGTCCAATAGCTCTTAAAGTGTCCAACAATTCAGACTAAAGGAGGTGCCTCACTGGAGGTGCTGGCAAACAGCAGCTCTGCCTGATTCACCTTCCAAGGGCAGCTCCCCAGACTGCACTTCCAAGGTGCTGTGGGCTCTGAGAAATGGAGCAAAGCAATGCCCTGCTCCTGCCGTGTGCCACAGCCTCCACTGCCCCAGGGGAAAGGTGTCACCACCTGCAGGGGTGCTGAGGTGGGCACTGAGGGCTGGAGAGGAGCAAGGGCAGGATTATGGCACCTACAGCCCTCCTGTGTGGGGTCCTGAGCAGGGGGAAGACCAGGGCAGCGTCCTCAGCAGCTCTCACTCAGTCTCCTGCCCCAGAGAGGTCTCCAGGTTGAATTGCAGCTTCATGAGAGGTGCTGTCTCTTTTTCTAAGCCCTTTCTGTGTGAGAGGAAGGACAGGCAAAGCCCGGAGAGGAGAAATGATGATGGGATCAAAGCCTGCAAGCAAGAGCAGGGATCAGCTTCCCAAAGGCAAAGAAAAGCCACAGAGCCAAGCTCTCTGGAGAGGGATGTCTAAAAAAGGTGTTTCTGAAGACATCTGAAGGCATTATGAAAAGTTAATGCCAACCTTTTCTATAAATTTACTGTATAGGTGTCTTGCTGAAGCTGAGAATTACAGTCATGTGGATTAAACAGATAAAACCAAGGTACAGGAAGGGGAAGGGCTCATCCAGAGCCACATGGTGTGGCAGTGCTGAGACAGGCTTCGGTTTCCCCCTAGTGCCCTGAGGGACCAAGATGCTGTGGAGCTCTTGCTTCAGTCCATGGAAAGATTCAGTTTACTAATTGTATTTTGGCAGGGAGTGGGACTGGCTGCATCTCTTTGTTGCCTTTCACATGTTTTAAAATAAGAAAAAGTATTTATAATGCAACTATAAAACCAGAATTCCCTGAGCAGGACAGGAAGCTCAGGCTTTTATCTGCCATTTTAGAGGCTGTTTCTCCACAAAGTGGGACATAAAGTGAGTTGGCCTCAGAAAATAACTTTTTTTAAAAAAAAAGTTCTATTGTCTTTCAAATTCACTTCCCTCCCAGTGAGAGTGGATCAAAGGGACACAGGTAAGTGTCTGAAATGGATGTGTTCAGGTAGGTTGAAAATTTTTTAAAATACCTCATTATTTTAGTATAAGCCCTCAAAGCATCCCAAGGAAAGGAAGAGGAAACCTACATCAACCCTCAAAGCTTGCTGGAATTGAACGCAGCAGATTATTCATTGCTTTCTTATAGACACAAAGGAAAACAAATTAGGCTGTTCACAGTAAAATTGCCTATTTGGTTAGTAAGTCAAAATATCCTTCCTGCCTCTTCCTCAGTCTGGAGGTCACAGCTGTGCCATTAAAAATGGGATGTCAGGGAAAGAAAGGACTGGGAACTGATAGGAAGACAACCTTTTTTGAGTATGACAGAGAGATTCTAGAAGGAAAGAGAAAACAGAGGAGTTATCAAACTGCTGTATCAGTGAACCAGTTCTTTTTATTTTCATGGTTCATACTGAAAATCACTGATTTTTTTTTGTTTTTAGTTTTCCCACAGCACCCTTCTTCTGTACTTAAGGACAGAAAAACATTAGAAAAGAGCAGAATGAGGAACTGGAACTTCATCAGGTGGTCTGATCCTAGACGGGTGAAGGTGGTAAAATATCTAATAAACAGTTCAGGAGACCTCAGCAGGAACAAATGTCCAACAACTTTTAATTCCAATATTTTTGAAAGGCAGATCTGTATTAGTCTTCCCCCACCCTGATTTACTCTTCATATGCCAGCCCAGTCTCAAAGAATTCTGGGAATGGTCAGGAAAAGGAAAGAAATACACGAGTTTTATTTGCTGGTCAGTGACCACTTCTAGTTGTCACCCTACACATAAGCCATCTCTTTAAACCTGTTCACTGTTCACTTGCTGGTGTTGCTTAGAAACTAATTTTCTAAAATCCCACATTCTTCAGTGTGCTGGTAGATAAACACAAAGGTAACTGATAGGTCTGTGAACACTTATGGCAAAGAAGGGGTAGGGTGCACTAATTATGATGATGCAATTCCTGATGAGGTGAAATTTTGGGGATCTTGTTTGATGTGGGATGTACAGCTCCTAATAGCCTAGGTGCTTTTCAATATTTGAGTCTCCTCTTCCTCAATGAAGATTGTCTGCATCAGAAATATATGTAAATTGGGAATGTAGAAGCAATATTAATGTTTGCTCTGCATTCCTCTGTGCAGCAGGGTGGTGATGAAGCTGAAGGACAGATTCCCTCTGTAAGGCTGTGCTGTGCCTGGGCTGTGAGCAGGCACCAACACCAGGGCTGCAGGATGGCTCCAGTGCCCAAAGGATGGATGTGCTTGGCTGGAAGCTGGCTTTCTAAATGGTTTGCCTCATGAAAATAAATAAAGAAAGAAACAAAGCAAGCAAGCAAGCATGTGAGGACAGATGAGGTTCCTGATTTGCTTGAATGGCCTATGCGTGTGTGAAAAATCTGTGTGCAATTTTAGCACCACAGAAGCACCAGAAAGGCAATCTTTATACTTTCTGTCTGGCTCCTATTGCCTTGGGGACGCTCATTCCATACTTGCCAAGCAAACCATTTGATTAAGTACTAAACTTGAAAAAAAGTAAATAGCCTATTTAAACATGTTAAGCACAACCTGTCACCTACTTAGATGCTATTTAAACACAACCTATTTAAATATGCCTTCACCGAAGTCCATGTGCATCTTGTTTCATGCCACATACCTTGCAAATGAAATTACTTATAATAACAAAAACGAGGTGATAAAACACAAGTACCACCAGCTTTGCTTAAAAAATGTAATGAACAGTCATATGGGGTTTCAAATATGTTGTACTGCCAGTCTGTGGCATCCATTAACGTCTGAGAGAAAAGGAAATACATTAACAGAGCTCCACAGCTGGCACCTGTACTGCACTACCATCACTGCTCTTTGTCAGAGACTTTAAAATGTTTGCATGTCTCCTTCATTTCACCAGGCACCTGAATTTGTGGTTTGTGTTTTCTGTTAAGCTAACAATGCCACATGAGAGATTCCACCTGCATCTACTCCAGGACAGGAGTGAAAGAGGCTTGGACTAGGAGTTTCTGTCATGCTGTGTATTAAAAATTAAGGTTTGTGTGAAGAAGATGATTTTTTCCCCTTATCTTACGGCTCCTCGTGGGAGTCCAGACAGGCAGATGGTTTTTGCTCGCTGTAACTGTCTCTATGAGAACATGAAGGGTGATTTATTACCATTTCCATTAACTGCTCCTAATGCAAAGAGGAAATGTTAGAAGTCACTCCTCCCTGGAGGAGAGGTGATGCTTGACCTTCTCTTGAAAGAGGGAAAGGAGGAGAAGAAATGCTACGAGAGGGTGTTCTGCTGGGATGCTGTCACTGGTAACAGCAGTGACCTTTTCACTGTGGTCAGCAGGTGGCATCATGAAGATAAATTGCTTCAACTTGCAAGTTAAAAGATCTTTGTGCCAAGCAAGAAAATTAAAAAAACCTTCCAAAAGTCAAACAGTATTGCAACTTCAGTTCATGTTTTCTAATTATTTTATGGAAATAGTTGCTGTGCACGAAAATGCAAGGCACTTATTGTAATTTGACTACTAAAACTGACTGGTGATGGATGTGTTGTAGAAGATTTTACTTGCATGGTTACACCAAACTCCTCTATCATTCTAGTGAGAATGAGAACTACTGGGAGGATTCAGACACTCCTGTCCTTAGGGGTCACTGCCACTAAAAAAAAGCAGGATTTTTTTTCCCCCCATTGAATCTCAGAGTCTCTTCAGGAAGGGTAATCAGTGACAGTACAAATGGTTCCACTCCATCCATACCCATTTTCACTTCTAGTACTATCCACTCAGTAGAACCTTAAAGTCAGTATAAAATAGAGTCTGCAGAACTGCCTTGGTGATAGCTGCAATTCCTCCCTTGTGGTTCCAAGTGATCTGGAAGGGCAGCTCTGACAGGTACTTTCTAATTTATTGCTCAACCTCATTTTCTGCCCATGGAATTTATAGGGAAGGTCACTCGTCACATCTTATTCCTTTAACATTGTCCTTATTCTCTTTATTACAAAGCAAAAGTGGGATCAAATGATCAGGCAATGTAGGAGGGGAAAGAAGAGCAAAAGTTTTTGAGCAGCTATGGACCTTCTGCTGTTTTAGATGTTGGTATTTAGAGCCTGTTAGATTTCTACAGGAATGTGGACAAAGACAGGACAGGGGAAGTAGGACATGCTCAAAGGATGTGCACATGGAGTACTCAATCCTGTTCCAAACCAGAGCAGTCCCTGCCATTAGCAGCTGAGCAGCTGCCTTTGGTCTCTGGAGAACAATACACCTGCTGATAATTGAGCTGTGGGGTGTGCAGGCTGTCACTGGAGTGGGGCAGATCACAGTGGTGGCCACCAGATCCATCCCAGCTCAGGCTGCCTCTGCAGCTGCTCCCTGAGATGTGTCTGCAGGGAGCTGAGAGCACAGACCTGCACCACCCTCTCTACAAATGGGGCCAGCCAGGATCTCAGGGTTCAGCTCTGGGCTGCTCAGGGCTCACTGTGATGTGCTGGGAGCCTTCCAGGGAATGCCCAATCTCTGGTGTCTCACACTGTGAGGTGATACTGTTGTTAGTGCATCTCCAAGCTCATTCCCCTCAGGCACTCCCTGTAGAAAACACCCTGTTCACTTCACCAGTGAGGATCAGGAGCAAGAGTTACTGTTCCCAGGCTGGCCAGGTCAGGGGATTGACTTGCAGATTTCAAATACTGCAATGTGTTTTGGTCTGGGGACTTGAAAAGAAGGGCTGGACCTTTCTTGGGAAGGAAGGGGATTAATGTTGCTTGGAATAGGTTGCAAAAGAATTCAGGAGGGGCTTCATGATAATTTCCTTACCTCTGTACCCTCCTACATCTTGCCTTCAGCCTTACACATTTTTGGGAAAAAATAAGCCATTTCTGGGCTTATTAGAATGAATTGCCTTAATATTAATATATCTTCCAGAGCTGAAGGAGTTAACTCCTTACACTGAGAACAGTGCAATATTTAATATTTTATATTATTTTCTATTTGTATTTTATATAACACGGAGTACTCTGAGAGTCACAGAGTTGGTATTTAGCTGGTCCTCAGTAGTAAGACTTAGAAAGCCTCCAGTGCGGGGGGCCATCAGTGACATTGCAAGGGCTGCAGTGGGGGATGGATTTGCTTCTAAGGTTTGAGGGGAGACACAGGTGATTTGCATACTAATAGCACAAAACACATGGAAAAGCAATTTTAGTGCATAAAGAGCTTTTTATATGAGGAATAACCGCCTCAACAGGATGGTCCAGCTGGCCAAGAGGAGGATGAGGTGCTCTCCAGATCAGGCACTGGTCAGGAGCACTCCCCATCTCTGTGCTGGTGTGCAGGTTTGTCATTTAGGGAACATCCTGGATCTGAAAAGCAGGCAAAAGTGGATGATGTTAGTCTTCATTGCTGAGTTGCCTCCCCCAGCCCAGGGAATTATTTTTCTTATAGATAATAACCAATCATTCCCAAATGCATCACTTGAAAGGTCTTTAGGCTACATGCCAGGATATTGGAGCTAATAGGGAGCCGCGGGATGGGGATGGATGGGCTTGGTTGCAGCCTGGAGATATTTATGTGTGTGTACACACCGTATTTCAGAGACAGGCAAAGCAGCGTGCTTAGAGTCAAATTTACCATGGAAAGGCTCAAAACCCACTTTCAAAGCGGCAACATAATTTAAAAGGCCTTGCAGTGCCTGGGATGACTCAAGCAGAAGTCCTCCCTCCCTCCCTCTTTCTTTCCCCGTGTCACTCACATCTCACCTTGCCTGCAGGTGGCTGAATGTGATGGATCGGGGAGGAAGGGGACAGCCGGGGATGGCGGCTGTGACAGCGAGGGGATCGCTGGAGAACGTGAGGGCTGCAGCCCCGAGGCTTCTCCGAGCTCAGAGGAGCAGGATGGGCTGCAGGGGAGGGGAGGCTGGGGACGGGCTGTCCCTGCCGGGTGCTGCCCGCTGTGCCCGCTGCCATCAGCTCCGGCTGCTCGGCGCTCCCAACTTTCTGTCAATGAGCGCTCGTGCTCCGCTGACGAGAAAAGCAATTTCTGTGCAAACCTTTGAGGCGTCTGGAGGGACGGGTTATATCGAAAGCATCTCCTGGCGCTGCAAAAAAGTGGGACAGTCTTCCTTTTCCTATTAGGTTTTTACTGTGAATGGATTTTGAAGACAAAAGCTGTAAGTCAGCCCTTTTTCTTTCCTGTTTAATATATAAAATCTCTGCTGTGTGCGAGTCTGGTCTGTGCAGGATCCATTCCAGTGAAGGGAACTTGGCACACATACTGCAGTATCATCCCCCTTCTGCAGTAGATGTGCTGTAACAAAATGAAATTCATTGTCTGCTCCCAGCAGGAGCCCGTCCATCCATCTGCTACCTATCATTGTCTGTCTGTCTTAGAAATTTAAGCAGCCACCTTCCTCTGCGCCTGTCACAAGGAGGCAGTAATAATAGTAGCCTTTGACATGTCCAGCCCTTTTCTCTCTCCCTTGTCAAGTCTTTGTTAAAAGCAGGGATTTTCTGTGGGGAGAAAGAGAACAGACAGAAACAGTGTTCATATTGTAAAAGATTTCAGGGAAAAGGTTTTTCACACAGGAGAAAGACACTCAAGGCACCTGCTCTTCTGTGGGGGAGGTCAGTCCCCACTGGGCCCCCTGGCTGGATAAATCTTTCTTCCCAGCTGCTGAAGGCCTTGGGGTCTGCACTGCACTAGGCAGCAGAGCTGCTGTGTGTGCACAGGGTGTGTTTTGCAGGGCTAACTGAAGGCATTGATACAGCCATGGCTTCATCTGTGGATTTTTTTGAAAAATGGACCTCCATTTCAGAGAGGTGAAAGAGAAGGGGTCTTATTCCCTGCTCTGGTGTGCTCAGGGCTGCCCAATTCATGGAGTTGTCAGACAGCTATGCCTCCCACCAGCTGCTGTTCATGTGTCACAGCTGCTCTGGGCTGCAGCTACAGCCTGTAGGAGATGGCTGCAGTGACTTGAATTCAAGTGACAACTTGCAGTTAACTTGAACTCACCAAGAAGTCACAGCCCTAATGGAAAAGGGGTGCTCAGCTTCCATCACCCAAGGCAGGGTGAAGCTGCACTTTGCCTTTATGCTTTCCTAGGCAGGTACCATCTCCCACTCTACTGCTTGGTGGTGGGATAGAGGTGGACTGGACTGCAGCATTGCAGTGTGGAGTATCAGGGGTGCTAGGGCATAAAAAGGAGCTAGGAGATCAAAATTTGGAAATGAGAAAAAGCAAATGTCTTCTTGTCATTCCCCAGTCTCCATGACGAACCCTCTTCTGGGTATGAATTTATTTTTTTTTGGATTCTCATCTAAGGGAGAGGAAGGTGGGGGTGGAAAGGCACAGATCAGAAACCAAGGCTTTCAGCTCGTTGCTGTCAGTGGGGAGCCTTTCTGTGCCTCAGTGCTCCTTGGTACTCTGAGCCATGTGGGCTGTGAGCTTTGGAGGGGAAAAGGAGAAACTGTCCTGGCTGTGTCTCTGGAATATGACCTACACTTGAGTGCCATCGCTTCATCCTTGCAGGGGTTCACCCTCAGCAGCTATTCTTGATCTGAAAGTTAATTTCCTGGGTTGTTCTGACATTTTAGAACTGGTTGTGTCACTTGAAAGTGAGTCTTGTTGCTGAATTTCACAGACACAGAGCTTGCAGCTTGCTCTGCCTCGCTCCAGCAGAGGCATGCAGGGAGGCAGGGGTGGTACAGATACCCTTGGGAGGGGACACTTTGCTCAGTGTGTGGCCTGAACTTTCTGAAACCTTGAAGACACCATGCTGGCAACAAAGCTTGCTAAAAATGTGGCATCCTGGAACAGTTGCCAGCTCCATGGGGAGGCTGATGGCAAAATGTGTCTCTTGGGTTTGACTGCTGTAGTCTTGGAGCTTAAGACACAGAACAGGATTCAGGGCCCCTGGGTTTAAATCCTGTAAACTTTTGGCTGCCTTTAGGCCCCATAAGAGACATTTAATAACTTTTTGCCAGTAAAAAATTAAATATATGTATTATAAAAAGTCCTAGTAGAAATTATGATGGTGGCTATTAAGTAAACAGTTCATCTTGAAACTTGAAAGCTTGAAAAGGTTAGAGAAACTTAGTCTGGAAGTGCACATATATGATAAATATTGGCCATATAATAAAAAAAATCCTGGCCTAAAAACCATATGAAAACCAAAGACATTTATATGGAGGTTTTTTCCTTTGTGAGGTGGTTATTCCTTAGGGTTGCTTAATGGTGCTACATCAAACTAAAAGGTCTAGGAAGTTTGGAAAGCCAATTCCACTCCAGACGATCCAAGAACAGTGTAGAATAATGCCAGTATTTTTCAGCTTGCTTTATAGAAATACATCACTAATATACTGCATTGTGGCAAAGTGACAGGCAGAATGGGTACCAGAAGGGACAAAAAACACACTGAGCCCAGCTAATGCTCTCAGTTTGGTGAGGTCTTTCCCAACAGATATTTCACTTAGTCCCTCTGAGGAGCAGCTCATCAATAAACAGGTTGGCAGCTCCAGTTTTCAGAGGGCTCCTGAGATGCTTCTGGAAGAGCTGGGCTTGAGGGGTTGCACAGCAGGAGCAGTTGTGGGCGGGTACAGTGTAACATCTCATGGCAGGTCAGGCTGTGGTGAAGCTGTTGTGCAGCTGGACACCCTCCTAGGCATTGCTCTGTGTCCTGGAGAAAAGCTTTGTACTGAGCCAGGCTGGCAGGGAGTGTAGCCCCCTTTGGAGTCTTGAAGCCAAGAACTCCACTGGTTGTGGTGTCCCAGATTTCACTGCTCAAGAAATGTGTGGCTTTCTCCACAGGATTCATTCACTTCTTCTTACCTTTAGAATCTGCAGTTCCCTCCATGACAGATCCTAGGTCAGCTCTTGACCAAAACTCGAAACCCTCTTGCAAGACCAAGCCATCCTCCATGAGACCCTTTGGACCTGTTCAATTCCTGGGCTACTAAATGTGTGCAGTGACCCTCTCCATAGCAACCAGCAAAAATGTCAATAATCTCTGTTATTGGAAACCATGGAAAATTCACTTAGGAGTGAATACAGATTTCACTGGTTTAAGCACTAAGACAAAAGCTTTTCAGGGATCAGCCATTTCACTGCCAAACGAAAACAGCTTGAAAAATATATTAAGGACATTTGAAGAGTTTTGGTAATAAAATAAAACATTTAATAAAGAATACTTTGCAGTTCTATATTGTCTTTCAGCAGTGATTTACCATCAGGGTGCTGCCTGGATATTGCAAAGAAAGGTTTACTAGGAATACAATAGATAATAAATTAAAGAGATTAAATCTCATCCCTGTGTGTATGTGTTAATAAAAGATCCCCATAATACTCCCGGAATACAGGAAGTATAAAAGACAATAGTGAAAGTATAAAGAGGAAATAGAATGTTTTGAGTGACTAAACTGATCAGGGGATTAATGGATGGCCAGTGTGAGCAGAGTCCTGCTGGCAGCTCACATAGATTTGAGCAGAGCTCACCGTTGTATGTGGAGAATAAAACTGACCTTGACATGAAGGGCTGCAAAATGTCTGAGTGCCCTTCCCTGAAATGCTGTGAATAAAATTAATTCCATCATTAACAACTGACCCATATTTTCCATTCTGAGGAATCCAATACACCTTCTGGCAATCCACTGACCAAGCAGCAGGATAGTTCCTGGAACAGGAGGGGAAAGTGGAAATGGATTATATTCGTACCTGTTCTCTCAATGCAGGAAGAGTAGAGGTAGATCCACAGGAGTATCCACAGGGGAATTTGCCACCAGAAAATTTTGGATACCTTAGTACCTGTAGAAACCTAGCTCAAATGTATTGTCCAAGTTAGTTGTTAGAAGATAGAAAGCCCATGCTTTGGCCTCTGACAGCTTTTAACCCTTGCTTTTCAATTCCTCAGACAGTATGTGAACTGGAAATTGCTCTGCTTTTCTCTGATAGCACACACTTTCTTAGCAGCCTGTTTTTCTGGGGCTTTCAGGCATTTGTGAATTGCTTCTATTCTTAACAATGCAATATATAGAACTGGAACGGGTGTCTTCCCAAATTAATCTTTGAAAGCACTGCTGTGTTTCTATTAATTTTCATCCATGTCCTTTTGGGTAGATCGTATCTGAAAAGATGGGCATGTGCACATGTACATGTACACATGTATGTACCGACTCACAGACACATATTTAACATCCCATCTGTTCAAATGTAAGTTTTGAAAAATATCAAATCTATTACTCAGAGATCATAAGAGGATTGAAATGATAAGGCTTTTTTATTTTGAGTTCAATGTATACTTGCTTCAAGCTGCTCTGTGCAACCATGGAGATGAGAAAAGTACTTTCAGAAAATGAAAGCTGGAAATTTTTAAACAGGATAATTCTAGTAGCTGGGGCTGTAAGTGGCTTATTAATAAGTCTTGTAACTTAGACTGATGTGGCAAATTTGACAACAGTGAATATGAAATAGATTTGTGGAATGAAGTTGTGTGACCCTGGTTACCTGTCAGCTGGCAGGATGGAAACTCCCCTGTACAGCTACGAGCTGGCTTCATTTCTTATGTCTTGTTCTTCTCTTTATTACCTTCTAGTTCTTAGATAATGGAAAAGATGAAAGCTGGCACATTTTCTCCTTGTGAAAGACTCATGTGCAAGGGTAATTCACTGGTGAATGAAGCAGGATAGCCTGGAACAAAACAGAACCAAAGCACTGGTATTTCACTGGGGTCTGACCACAGACACTGAGTGTTATATCAGCAACTCAGGGAATACAGGACAAGGAAAAGAGGACAAACAGAGGTTAGAGAACTCAAGGAGAGCGATAGGATTTTAAAGAAAGAGTGTCTGGGATTAACAGTGTTTGACAGAGTCTGTCAAACACTGGAGAAATCTAATCAAGTATGTAGAGAGAGGGACTGAGATTTGGCATTTAAAGGGGAATTTTGCTTTGACTCTTGAGAGAGGATCAGGGTGCTCTGTGGAATGCTCTCATCAATCTGGAGAGCATCCCCACTACAGCAAGGAAGGCAAAGCACAGGTATTCAAGAAATGTGTCTTACCTCGAATTGTTCTTTTTATTTAGTGCCAAGCAATGAGGAACTGTGTTTAGAAACCTGCATGTTAGAGGTTTCTGAATAGTTATGCTCTGAAATTCAGGATAATGATCTAGCAAAATGTAATCTTCAGCCAGTGGTGAGTTGGAGGAATCAGGGGGTGTTTTAGGCTGTCTAGTCCTGTTTCTGCAATGCAAGGAGAGTGGTCTCCAGAAAACATTCCCAAGAGAATGGGACTGAGGTTGGGATTTCTCAAGGAAGGAAAGGAAGCCCATGCCCCTACCAAGACCAAGGTGGCATCCTGGGCTCCCAGCCAGTGCTAACAGCTCTGTGGGTGACTTGGTGGCTGTGCCAGCTCCACACCAGCTCTGCTGGCTCAGTGCTGCTGCTGGGAAGGCTCCTGCAGAGTCAGAATGCAATGGTGCTGAAAGCACCAGCTCACTATGAATATATAAGTATCTCACTGCATTCAATTAGCAGAAAATTTGGTTTGTCTCATTGATGAACAATTGCAATGTGGAGAAATTTAATTTTATGGTGGCTGAGATCCTTTTGTATGAAATGACAAACTAAGGAAGCTCCAGCAGCACAGTTATCTATCATGAAGCTATTTTACAATTCCTTCTACTATACAAATGGCACAGTGAAAAAATCCCTTATTAGTTTAGACAGCAACAGTTCTCTTTCATTAACATTAAAGGATTGAAATTAGTAGTACAGTCCTTGCACTGCCTGACCATGATGGAAAGTCTCCCTCTCACTTAATAGCAGATAATTTCATCACAAAGCCATTGTTCCACATGTTGGGATCATCAGGAACTCCCTGGCCCCTCTTCATGGCAAAGAGAAGGATGCAAATTGCATCCAACGGGAGAAACTTGTTCTCCTGTCTCTGTTTCCATGACATTGACTGGGAGAGCTTCAGTTTCAGAGAAAGAATTATGGCATGAAAGGCCCCAGGTGGGGCAGGTTGGCTGTGGGAGCTGAAGATGCCATGAAATTTTCTCATTCTTCTGGTTCAGCTGTTCTGTCTCTGGAAACTGCTTTGTTTCAGCCCTGTAGTTCTAGAAGAAAATATACCCTTTTGCTTCAGGGCTTCAGCAAATGTATGAAGAAGCAGCTTTCTTTCTGTGCAGTTCTTTCCATTAATGTTTCTTCTAAAGTGATTGGTACTGACTATCTTCCTCAGCACTTACATTTGTTGTTGTTAAAGACAGGATAACGCTTCATGGTTATCTTTTCCAATACTATTACAGAGAATGTGGTGCACACAGGCAGGGGGGATGATGAGGAGACAGGAAGATTTTCCCAGCACTTTGTAAGTTGTTTTTGTAAGTGAGAGGTATTACCCTGGGTACCAGCATCTGAAAGGAGAAATTTCATTTTTCTTCTCATGTAGCTCTGTGTACAGTAAACAGCTCTGATCACCAGTAATGGCTTCTCCTTCCTGAAAGTCATCTTAAAAAAGGGGTCATGGACATCAGTCCATGCTGAAAAGTTTGGATCTAAAGTCTGCTCTCTGTATTATAAGTTCTGGCTTCTTTTTCTTATCCTCAATGGACCAGCCTCAAAGTTTTCCTCAGAAGCTGTTGCAGATCTCAACTCAGCAGCAGTCGTGCAGAGCTGGTGTCCATACACAGCCTGAGAAAGGACAGAGGATCAAAAAGCTGTGCCCTGGAGGTCACCTTTGCAGGAGAGGGGGGCATCCAACAGAAAAGCTCTGTGGGCTGTATCCGTGTAGGTGGAGTTTGTTCTCACTCTGATATCCAGCATTTAGAAACACTATTCCAAAGACAGCTTGTGCAGAAATACAAGCAAGGAGAAACCTGCCTCAAGCGTAAACTTTTTTTAAAAAAGAGGTCAGAGGTGATGTTCTCAGAGTTGAAATGAGAAAGAGATTTTTTGAGAACAAAGGCATCGCTATCTGAACAGATGTAATATTTGGTGACTGGAAGCTGAAGACATAAATTCCTGGTTAAATGAAAAATGTAATCTCATCAGGGAGGCTAATTCAAAATTTATCTGAAGATGAGGGAAGCCTTAATCTTGGAAGTTTTACATGAGGTCAATTATGAGACAGTGTCTGGTCATGGCTATTCTGGGTGATTTTCCCTTTTCGCTGGGCTGCACGTTGGGGCAGGTGATCACAACAGCTATTTCTGTTGGGAGACTTGTGCTGGTGGTTTTTATGGCACGACAACTCTGTGAGGAAATCTTTGAGCCACTGTGGCTCTTGATAGAGCTCTTCTGCCAAGCAGAGAATGTAATTTGAATGTGCACTGAAGAACAATGAAGGTGCCTTGTTGGCAGTGCCTGATATATTAGTCTTTGATAAGGGATGCAGATCCCTTAAATTATTTAGATGAAGAGGGATGTTTAGTTTGTCTGAATGTCAGATCTCCTGGGTGAGAGCAGATTCGTTTATAAAAAGAACTGCACTTAGTGTGTCTGGAGGGAATATTGATTAAAGGAAATGTTGGGAAGGAGATACAACACAGGACAGGGTGGGAGATGACCGACAGATTAACACAGGTTAATTCTGAAAGGGAACAAGTGATGTGTTCCAAATACTGAGCAGGGATGGAGGAAAAGAGGGAAAGCTTGCAGAGCTGCTAAATATGTCCTTCATGTCTTGGACCTGTTTTCCTTCAGAGATGTGACACCACTGAGAAATTAATGGGAAAATTCCAGAACTGTGAGAGCTCTTTGAAAAAAAGCCACAAGAACCTTCCCAGACTAGGCCTGAGTCCTTATGGGAAGACCTGTTCTTGGGAGGCAAGGTGTGGTTAAATGTGGGATTAGGCTGTGAAGGAATGCAAGAGAGGAAAATGTGAGGATGCAGAATATATGCCATGATATTTTTGAGAAACTGGGCTAGTCTAAACATCTAACTTGCATAATCCCATTAAATGTAGGTTCAAAGGACTTCAAAAATTACCCTGTGTTTATCCTTACCACACCTTCCTGGCAGGCTGGGAAGTGCTGGCAAACTGGGGTGGGGAGCTGTGGTATAGTGGCTTAACCCATGTCACCCAGCTGATGGTTTTCTGAGCTCTTAGAGCCCAGACAATCCAAGCAGAAAGTGACACTGGTGCTGTTGAGTTCTGAGAAAGGGGAATTTCTGCTGGTTTCAGGTGTGCTTTTGGACAACACTGGTTTATTTCCTTTCTCCGAAGAAGGCCATATGGCTCATCTGTGACCTGTATCCCAACAGGCTTTGTATACTTTGTATGCTTGTTTGGTTTTTCCTTTCCCATATTTCATTATTTCTGAAATTTTAGAGTTCTAAGGAGTGTGTTTCTTAATAGTTTGATGGATATCTCTATTTCCAAGCAACGCTACAGACGGTCAAAATAAGAAATTTTAAATAGTTGAAATTTAAATTTTTTTGTGAAAGAGAGACATATTCCCTCTGGAATTTCCCATTTGGTTTCCCTTTGAGCCATTTTTAGGCATTCCTAAATTTTCATTGCATGGAGGATATATTTGTAAAAATATTCCTATGTGAATACTCTGTCAGGGAAATAACCCTTTCCTCTCTGAGCACTCCATACTGTGATGTCCTGAAGATGCAAAGGGAATCCTGAATCTTCAGTTCCCTGCAGGAATAGCTGCAAAGCTGAGACATTAGTCTTTTAGCCAGCACAAGTTTGATCTCTGTTGTCTTTTCTGTGGATATGTGGACCTGGATGTTTTTTGTGATCCTGTGTATCATTTGTGCAGTTTTATAGTAAGAATGTAATTTAACTCTCCAGAGCAGCAACTGTTCCTGCATGTCAGGAGAGAGTAACCTTTATGTGAATTACTTGAGAGATTTCCAAGCTGTGGTCCATGGAACCCTGTCGATCTAAAGATTAGGTTTTACAAGCCCATGGAAAATAACTTGGAAAAACAAAAGCTTCCCATCTGTAGACTCAAATTTGTGGCCCCAGGGGGCCACATTTCCATCTGAACATTTGTAGGAGTTTACAGATGTACAGAATTTGGAAACTTCTCATGCAGAGTGATCAAAATGAAAGCTTGCAGAAGCTGGTTTAGAGTTGTAGGGGACTTGCTAGAAAACCCTTAAACCCCAAGCTCTGAAAAGTTCTGGTTTACTTGTTTGGTAAAACCAGGATGGCTGTTGGGTACCAGTGGCCTAATGAGTAAAAGCATGAATAAAGGAATCAAAATTCTCTCCTAAGGTCTGTTCAAAGGATTAAAGAAAGACATCTTGATAAATATGAATGATGGATAAGAGAGCTTCTGAGATCAAGGTCTGATTGAGCAGAATATGTGGTCAATTCTAAATCCCTTCTGTTAAAAAAAGTCAAACAATTTGTCTCAAAAAAAGGAAAACTTGCAACATTTTGTTGCTGCTGGGAATCATTTACTCAGTTGGGTTGTTGGTTCCAGTGAGGATGCTACTGTGGTAAAGTCAGATCACTGATTCACATCGAAGGGACTGGATCTTAAAATTAAAAAAAAAACAAAAAAACCCACAAAACCAAAAAACCACCAAAACCCAGGGCAGAGCTGAAAGAATATTCTAGAACAATTTTCACCTTCCAGAACTGCAGCTTGAGGAAGGTCATGTCACCAGTGTTCATGCATGATGGAGAAGATGCATTCAGCTGTGCTGTCATGATTATCTTTGTTGTGGGGTGGACTCCCAGCACACGAAATATCATTACCTGGGGGTCGTTGTGATGGAATACAGGTTCTTGCTCTCCTGTGGAACAATACATTGCTCACAGCTATACCTCTGGTGATTAAACTTTAGTGTGAGATGTAATGTCTGTATGTGCATCATCTCTCTGTTTTTGTGAACAGACATATATTCTGGTCTTTGCATTCTGATTTTTCACATACATTAGAATAAATCTTCAATAACTCAAGAGATCTGATGCTTATCTTAGTGATGAAGTGTGGATTTGCTCTATGGATGTTTATGAAGTTACTTTGTTTTTATATCATTTTGACAAAGGAATCAATTACAGTGAAATTGCTTTTTGTGTTTCTTGTTACCTGCAGGGTGTATTTTCAGGGAGTAATATCACATCCTAACTAGGTGGAGAAGCAGACAAGCATATTTCTAAACAGGATAAATGAGCCCTGGTGAAGCACTGAACTAACATTACATTCCTGCTTATATCCAACTAATTCACTGATCACACAATCTATCTCTGGATGTATGATGAGATTTTTGGAGGCATACATAGAAGAAATTCAGTAGGCAATGTACACAAATTTTCAGCCGAGTCTAGGTGCTTAGGTGTTATTAAGACCTTTGAAAATTGCCTTTGATATTCTGAATAAAGAGTCAAAGAGGGTATTTTTACTTTTGATTAAAAATTGACTGAGCAGGTGTAAAGATGTATTGCTATTAGCTGAATGGGAAACATTTTCTAGAAAAGCATACCAAGTCCTCCTTTGGTTTTGTATTTATTATTCATCTTAAAGGTTGCAAGAATAGATGGATAGAGGAAGAATGTGATTTTTTATTACCTGAATTTAAATAGATTGCCCTATTCTCCTCATCTTGAGGAAAGCCTGTTAGCTAGCAATGCCAGGAGGGGCCCTGGGACCTTTGCTCTTCTTTTTCTGAGTGTCTGTAACATGGTCCCCAAAAGCCTGCTTCACTCATCACAGACCCCATGAACACCAGCTTCATGAAAGCAGTGGGGGAAAGGCAGAGCAGGGAATACAGATGTCCTTGTTTTGTCCTTCTGATGTGCCATCCACATCAGCCAGACAAGCCAACCCATTTGTGACTTCCAGGGGCACCAGGAGGAGCTGGCAGCTGATTTGGAATATCATTAGGAGGGGGTTGTGTTGTGGCATCACATGAGGACAAGGGAGGATAACCTCGTGAGGATGTCATTGAGGCAGATGGGTTTGGTGTGGCTCACGTGAGGGTGGCAGGGCTGCAGGAGGGTCAGCTCTCACAGCAGGCACAATCAGCTGGGGTTTGTCACTCCCCCACCATGTGAGAAGGGTTCCAGCCCCTCTGATGGGAGAAAGCATGTTCTCCTCAGAATGTGTCACCCTTATGAAGGTCTGAATCCCAAGCTAAGGTTTATGCTTCCAAAAGCTCTTGCTTTACAACAAGCATTAGAAGCCAGATCTTCTTAACATTAAAAATTTCCATCCTTGTTTGCATTTGGCCACGTTCTTGGATTTCACAGTTGTCCTGACACCTATGAAAACTGACTCATTCCTCCTCTAGAAAAACACACTAGAATGTTTTGATCCCACTCCACTTTGCTTCAACCCTTGAGTCAGGGTCACGCTGGTTTTCTGTATCTGTCTCCCAGCAGCTGACTGTACTTCCCAACACACCATTTTCCCTTCATTGGAACATTTCATAGAGACAATGTGCCACCTTCCCTCCTGATGTCTACGTGGTGAGGTGAACTCCTCCAGCCCACTCAGGGAGCACTGGGTGTAGTCCCCATGTGCAGTGTGGAAATCCAGCAAGGAGTCAAGGTCTTACCTAAGGCTTCTTTTATCTACAACTGCTTTATTCTTAGAAAGCACCAAGGGAATTATAAATGTGGTGTGTGAGGGAAATAACCAGTTTTAAACACAATCCTCCACCCTGTCTCTGAATGGCATTTCCAGTCATTGCTTGTCGGTGCACTCTTGCAATTCCTCCTGATTTTTCATCTGTCTGGCTTAACATTATTGTGTGTTAATGGGATGACCCCAACTAATTGTTTTTAAACTTTTTTTTTTTTGCTCTGCTCCTGCCATGTGCTTGCTTGCAAAAATGAAATTTCAGCTTGCTCCTGGTTTGTGTGGAAGTGTGGGTGGCTGAGAGGCAAATGGCTCCATTTCAGCACTTCAGGCATGCAAGAACCAGAACAGGTGGATGGTAATGGCATTTGAACAGAGATGAGTAGTAGCAGGTAGTCTCTGGTGCCTGTGTTTTGCCAGCCCAGCCTCATCCTTTAAGTACATGAAAAAAAAACCACATGCTCTTATCTGCTCTGCAAATGTCAGCCAGAACCTTGCATGGACACAGGTGTGCCAGCAGGATGGAGATTCCACCAGCTGCTGTGTGAGGAATTGGCTTAAAGAATCAGTGGTGTGGTATTCCTGCACAGGCTTGGGATCAGCAGTGCTGTGAAGAGGAGGGAACTCAGCAAAGGTCAGCCCAGGACAGGACTCATAACCTGCAGAAGCAGTGGAATGGGTATTTATCTGTATTTTAGCAGATCGTGTTGGATTTGAGGTAAGGCAATGCCTTATTCTCTTGAAACCTCAGTCCAGCCCTTACATCTAGTACTAAATAAATATTTTAAAATCTTATTTTTGTTATAAATATGTGGTATAAAGGCAAGTTTCATCTTAGCTGCTCCTTACTACAGAAAAATAGGTTAATGGTCTCCTGAGAGGTCCTTGCTTGTCTCTTCTACTCTTGACCAAGCACTTCTCTTTTCTACTGAGCATGGTTGCAGCTGACAACATTTATCTGGAAAGGAATAAAGCAAGCCTGAAGGCACAGAGCAGGTAATTCCCATCTGCATTCTTCATAGCAGTCCCCTGCGTGATTTCTGTGCTCTGAAGGAAGGGAATAAACACTGAATACCACAGAAGGAATGAAGTACAAAGCGTGGCCTCTGCTCTCAAACCCTTCTCCCCACCTGATGAGAGAAAGTGTATTTCTTGAACCAACAGGGTCATGAAGACCTTGGTCCTTCAAAAAATGTCTTACAGTTCTCATCAGAGCAATGGATCACTGCAAAAACAAGCTGGTGTTAGGTCCCCTGAGGATGTTTTATTTCTGTCAGTTGGCACCTTCTGGTTTACATATAAATAAAGAAAATCACAGAAAATGGCATAGGACAGGAAAGCAGCTATTCTGCAGCCTCTAGAAAATGACTGCAGTTGTTTTTAGATTTTGTCTTTGGTTGGTTTTGGATTTTTTTCCTTTTGATGTGGAAAAACTCTATAGCAGGAGGGATTAGAAGAACAAAATTAGAAGCTATGTTTAGCAATGGAGATACCAACAAATTTAAAGTAAGACAGAAAATTAATAAAAAAAGGAAAAATCTGGCCAAGCCATTTGGGAGGGTTTGGGGGAGGAGGTGAGAAGGGAAGGAGTCAATCCTAGAGCAGGGACCAAAGACATGGCACAATCAGATGAACTTTCCTTGTCCTCAAGGCTTAGCTGAAAACATTTTATAAGTGTGTATCCAGCTATATTTTTCTTTACCTCTTGTATGGTAGGACTTAAACAGGCCACTCCAAGGCAGTACAATCTAAAACAGGTCTGGGACCAAAGCAGGGCTCAGCCACTCTGGTTTTTTGGTAGAAAACCTCATGTTAATGCATTGAGCTTCTGTGTGTGCAGAAATAGTTTAATGTCTGTAGGGTACCTGCAGCCACTGGCGCAGGCTGTCCCTGAAACTTTTCTGCTGCTGAAACAACAATGTGTTGGTAGATCCCAGGGTGCCACAGCAAAAAAAAAAAAAGGCAATCACTGGGGAAAGCAAAGGGCTAAAGCAGCGTGAGGAAATAAAGACAGACAGCAAATAACACAGCAACATTCCACTGCTGGCATCCTCAGCACTGTCCCCCAGGCTGACTCCTTGCTCCTCTCGAGATCCAGGAAGCAGCAGGACCAGGTGGACCATGATATCTCCATGAAGGAGATACAAGAAATACCTTACAGCCAGGAGCAGCAGAATGTCAGGACAGCATGTGAAGACTAGAGCAATAAAGTGAATAGCAGGAAATGGATGTTTTAAATAAAGTTCGTTGTTTATGGCTAAATTAAGAGTCTCTCATTAATTCTCTAGTCTGCCAGAATATGAAAACCTAATGATTCCCTCTAAAAATACCCTATCCAAAACAGAATTAAGAGACTATTAGCAGATATAGAGAACAATAAATAATAAAGGCTGTTGATTTTAATTCTTCAGAATTGACAGCTGGAAATGGAGCGTTTGCAAGCTGAATAGGCTGATACCTTTAAAAGAAAAAACATACATATGCCTGTGCAGATTAATTCTAGGCTATTTGCATATTTTACCTTGGAAAGTAATCTGAGCAGAGGCAAATATGGTGCTCATTTCAAAGTCTTCTGAGAAAAAGGAGGAGTAGAAAGTGCTGGCTGCTGCTGCTCTGTCTCACCAACACCAGCAATCCCGAGCACTCTGCAGACCACATGCCCACAAATCTTTTGGCAGATAATGAAGCAGCACTATGCAACAGTGAAATGAGCAGATGTCTGCAGTGCTGAAGGAATTACACAAGCTTTAGATAAGGTGTCAGGAATAACTTCACTCACTCTCTTGCAGACTGTAATTTTAGGCAAGTACAGCGTAATTACTGGACAAATGTTGCAAACTAAACTTCAACAATTTTTTAATTTCAAAATGTGACTACTGTAGCAATTTTTATGAACCAACCATGTCCATATTCTGCTTTCCTGGCAATAAAGCTTTACTGACATAAATTTTTCAATAAAGTAAATTTTAGAGTTACATGTACCACTAAAGTGAAATTAAAACTTCTATGAGGGTGATTGTCATCCTGTTTCCCCCAGACATGGAACCCATACTGTGGGTAGTTCTGTCTAGATGCTACAAAACAGCACATTAGAGTTTCATGGATTTCAAATCCCAGTGGTTACCTGCTTGCAAGACCACCATAAACCTCATGCCAAGAAATAAAATAGTTTAGTAGATGCAATTTATAGAATTGAACAGTAATATAGATTAAAAAATTAATATCAGATCACAAATATCCCTTTAGAAGGAAAAGTAGAAAAACTCACACTATAAACTAATTATTGCAAGTTATTTTTACTCAGCTCATGCATGATTAGCAAGGCTGTAATTTGGCCAAGACATGATAGATTTATTTAGTAGAAGACTTGCAATGGTAATTATGGCTTGGGCACTGGAGTAAGCTAGTTCCCTTAAGTAACTGCTTCTTTATCAAACTTATTCTTCAGTATTTCAAATAGCTTAATAATAATGCAAAAGATATCCAAGGCAGGTGATATGTTGCATCCAGAAGGTTATAAGGATAAAACCTCTTTCCTTGGCAAAGGTGCCAATAAACCCTTATTGATCATTGATCCCAGGGAATCTGTCTGTGATCTCATCTTCCCATTTACTTCCACACTCAGTGAGTTCAGTTGATATTTAGGGAGCTACAGGTGAAGGATGGTGATAGAAATGAGCAATGTGTGTAAATCTGATCCAGCAAGGAAACATCCTTGGCAAAGCCCCATGTTATTGCATCATGAATGATCCAAAATTACAGCAAATTCCTTCTAGGAGAAAATCCTCATAACTGGACAGGATTTTTCCTTCCTGTTAAAGAAAAGAAAATACAAAAGTTGTTCAGAAAAGGATATCCTACTAAAGAGGAGAAAAGGTTAACTGGATTGTATGGTGTATTTTCTAGTGATTTTCAGGAAAAAATGGCATCTATGAAGGCACTCCACTGAGGTATTCCAGCTCCAGGGTCCCCTCTATCCAGCATCAGGACTGGCAAAACCCCAGCCTTGCCTGGACTCAAGGATCCAAACATTTGCCTTTCTTTCCACTGAAAAGCAAGGTATATTATCTGTTTAGTTCAGATATCTAAATTTAAGTCAAAGGGATAGCAATCTAGTAGTAGACATATTCACAGCCAGGAACAGGAGATGAAAGGGTTGCTCTTCTTTTTGCAGAAAACTTCAGTAAGGAGAAGGTAATTGATTATAAAAGCTGCCAAAATGATTTGAAATGATGCAATTTCAAATCTGTTGAGCAATTCTTTTCTGAAAGACTGAGTAGGTCAGAATTACAGATGTGGGAATATCTTATCTCATTAAAGTCCTCCCTATTCTTCAAGACCCTGCATATGCACAATTATATATTCAATTTGCAATTGAATTTAATTTACATGCTTAATGATCCAGAAACACAAGAACACAGTTAGAGGCGAATAGAAAGTTTGGCAACAATCTCAAAATAAAGAATGGTTAATAAATCAGATGCCTAGGTTACGAGAAGGAGGAAAGAAAACAAGGACAGGCAAAGAGTGCTGAGACAGAAAGAGTACAGACCACTCTGAGAGCAGATAACTTGCCAAAAGGATGTGAGTCCAAGTAATGTCTGAAAAGTAATGTCAGACTAAAACCTCACAACTGGTGCAGTGTAACAATGACTCTCAGCCCTGCTGTGCCTCAGCTGCCCAGTTTGAAACTGAAACAGCTGTATTATTTTGTTTATCTGATGTTTGTCAAGCCTTAGCTCAAGAGTTTTATAATTTGGTTGGGTGTCTTTGAATTACAGTGCAAATATGGTTCAAACAACTTCAAACAAAGTCTGGCACAAGCCTGTTGTTTCTGGATAATTTTGAAATGATGTAAAGCAGAAGTTCCCCAGTGTGTCCTGTAGAAACATCCCTAGGATGCATTCCATGAGGCAGGAGTCTGGGGGAATATGGGGTCTGAAGGAAGACAATGGGCAGATTGAATCAATGCAGCAATCAGGGAGTGAGGAGTCATAGCTGTACCTTCTCAGTGAGGTCTGCAGCAAGGGCACACCCATAGAGGGGATCTGCATTAATTTGATTTTAATATGTTTAAGGAATCTCCAGAAATAAACATAAACCAGAAAGAAGAACCTTGGCTGGAGATCTAATCTGTTTACTAGATGGCTACTGATGGTGCATGAGAATATAGTATTGGCTCCCATGGGAAGAAGAATTTTTCTTTGATTTCACAGTTAACTACAGGAGGATTTAAGCTTTTGATTCATTTATAGCCTTCAAGATCTGGGAGTGAAGCTTTTAAAAGAGAGTACTAAAGACTAGAAAGCAAGGAAAAGATAAAAATTAACCAAGTGTTTACTGTTGTGACAACTTCAACCCAACTTCATAAAACATTTGGGATCTTTTAGGCTAGACAACCCTGCAAGAGTGTAAGTAAATTTTTGTGGTACAGAAGTTCAGTCTCACTCCAGCAATCTGTGGACTATTCGTGTCTTCCACAGAACAATTAAATGACCCAAGAATTGTTGTGCAAACTCTGACGAGAAACTGAGCATGGGATAGTAAATCCTTTAGTAGTGAACCCTGAAGGACAACACCAGGTCAGAGGAAGAGAAGGGAGACTTGCACTTTATTGCTGCTTTCATGTGCTAAATCTGACTTTCTTCTCACTTATTGATTTCAGAAAATGAAGTCCTGATATACTGCAGGCTAAATGAGAATAATAATAAAAAAAGTATTTCTTACAGCTATGGAACTACGATGCTGAACTATGCTGTAATTTTAGGGATGCTATTAAGTGTTTGATTGGTGGCATAAAGTTACTCTTTACTGCATCCATCATCAGAGTTTCTCATGCAGATGGATTGCCTTTGCTTAATCAGGAAGGGGACTAGAGAGCAACAGGAAGGATCCAGGCACCAAGCATAATTCTGTTGAGAACGGGTTGGAAGATTTATTCCAAGTTCACTTTTCCCTCCTTGTGAGCTGGACATCTGGCTCCAAACCTGGGCCAGGTTGCTGGGCCACCACAGAAACTGCAGAGGAGGTTGGTGGAGTTCAGGCTCAAGAGACAGCTGGGTCACAAGGCAGCATGACAGCTCCCAGGGTGGCAGCAATATAAAAAAAAGCTGAGAAGGCTTTAAAGAAACTCTTCTAAAACAAGAAACGTTCAGAAATGGTCTGTGCAGGAAAACATTGGCTTTACCAGACCTTAGAAGTTTCAGAGGACTGCATGGAGCCTGCTTGTGTCAAGACTCCTACTGAGAAATTGTTTGATACCCAGTGAACAAAGTGTGTTAATATCCTGTGTGCTCCTTGTGGGATCTCTTTTGCCCTGAAATATTTTGAATTTAGAACGGATTTCTGGGCACTAGGCAGCACTCTCACTGCATCCAGCAGCAACAGTGACTTGCAAACAGTTCAACCAAAGACTGAGGTGAGAAAGAATCTTGTATGATCCCATCCTCAATCTAGAAATTCAGATGAAAGAAGAAATGTACTTGGCAGATGTGATTGAGTCTACATAGTAAACAGCTTCATAAAGCAGCCAGTCATCTCACTTCTAAGTGACAGCTACATTTACCTCATTTAAAATAAAGAGTTTGGGTTGAGGCACACCGTTGATCTTAAGAACAAGTACAAATAACCTGCAAGCTCCCTTTCTCCAAAACTCAGAGATCATTTATTATTCTAGGTTGCTTGCAGTATGGTTGCTTAACTTCCCCTTCATTGTGGATTTTATTCTCTCCTTTTTCTATATCCTGTCATTCCAGGGGAGCAAGAAGTTAAAGGGAGCCAAAGGGAGAGATTTCAATAAGATCACATCTGTTAGTGGGAGAAACATTGCTGGAATATTGTCTTGTCATTTGCTAGATGGTGCTAATGAAAACATTATGCAAGTTGCTGTGGGATAAGAGAGGCTCATTGCAGATGCAAACAGATGTTTCAGTACCAAAGTAAAAATGCTGGGAATAATTTTAGCTGTAATTAACGTAGTGCGTTTTATAACAAATTTGTACCTTTAAGAGAGTCTTGAAGCTGTAACCTTGAATTATATGATTGTTTTATGACAGATGTCAGTGGAGCACTGCAGAAATTGTCTCTAGTAAGGATGGAGACACCACACTTTATGTGTCTTCAAAGGGGCTCTTGTGAATATTAGTGCAATTGCTCCTTTATAGGCATGGTCCCATTGCATGCTAAAAACCACTTCCCTCCCCTGCCTTCCCAGCTCCATGATCACTTCATTCCATAACTTTCTGCAATAATGCTGTTCCTGAGGAGAGATTCCCTCCTGCTTCCACCTGGTGATCAGCCCCTGCCCCAAAACCTTGGGACTGATTTAATAGCCCTTATAATTTCCATGCTGTCCAGCAGTAGTGGCTGTTTTCTAGGATATCTCAAATGTTGAGAGGGATGAGTAATGTCATTTAGAGGCTTGTGCTGAGAATGAAGACATTAGGACCTGAGTCCTCTGCAACAAATCATTCTCCCCACAAAGAATAATGGTCACTGTGGTGCCTTTGAGCCTGTGGTGTGAGCATGGCTGTCCCCCCATGTCAGAGCACACCAGCCTCACTAAAGTCAGTGAGAGCTGTTTGCATTAGTAACCCCAAGGATGTGCTCACTGTGCCAAAGCAAGAGGGATGTGCTTTTGTGCTAGGAAACCACAGCTGCCTGAGTTATTGTTGCAGAGGGTATATCCTTGTCAGCCTTAACAGTAATTTATATTCCCAGGTCAGGCATTTACAGGAAGTCAGCAGTGTCAGTAGGGGATGAATCAGCAGAAACTGCTTTTTGGAAAGTAACCTCTGGAACAGGCCTGACAACCAGTCTCCCTCAAATAGTTATGGCTCCTGATGGACTCAGAGATGTTCTGACATCCACTAATGAGGATGGGACAAAATGGTCCCTGTAGTTTGTAGGTCTGGGGCCAGGGGATTTCTGCCTGGCTCAGGTCCAGGCAATCCCATGCTGATGAAGTGCTGACAGCAGCAGCGTGGCTGGGAACAGTCACAGGGGCTGGATCTGCAGCCACACTCCTCTGTGGGACTGCTCATGTAGGCCACACAGGGCAAAACTGTAGAAAAAATAGGATTATGTATTGAGTCTGGGACTACTGGGTCCCAAAGGAAAAGCATTCCTGTCCTCACCCAGGTGTGGGGATGTCAGCAGTGTGATTTTTGGGAGCAGCTCAAGCCCTGACCCCAGAGCACTCCCAGAGCATTGCACTGCCCAGGGTGATGCTGAGGCCATGGCATGACCAGCACAGCTGCTCCCTGTTCATCACTGTTCTCTTCTCCCACACTGAATCTGAAACTGTTGTCCTTCCTAACACTGCCTGTGTGAAAAAAGCCTGAGCATTACCCCAGCAACTGAAAACTTCTCTCCCTTTGTGTTGAGATGTGGAGCAAAAAATCAGAATGGTTGGATAGTGAGTATTTGGCCAGCTGTGGTAACCAAAAGGGGTTGTGCAACACATACAAGCTCACTCTGTGTTGGCGTGGATATTAATTTGGACTAGGCTTCTGATGATGTATAGTCTGTGATGACAAGGGTAATTTTTTTTCATGTAGCACTTTTTACCTTGTTGTTAACTGAACATTACGGAGTCTTAAGTCATAGCCAGACATTTATTTTACTCCTAAATCACCCACATAATCCTGATAGGAAGATAATTTATCAATAAACCAAACAAATTCCAGTAACTGTAAATCAATGGGAAAGGATTATTTGCCAATTTAGCCTACATATATTTTTTTCTTTCTTTCTGGTCTTGCAGATAAGGAGACCTAGTTAAAATGCTTTGTTATACCCAGTTTACTTTTCTCTGCCCTATTTTAATGATAGTGGGCAGCATATTCTCCCCAGCATTAAAGGGACAAATCCTGCTTCATATTGGTATAAATCCAGCACAACTTCACTGCAGAGTTTCTTCACAATGCTTCTGTAATATAAAGGAAGAATAAGCCTAAAAGTCTTGTATTGCAGAAAATGGTAGAGAAGCAGAAGGACAACTTGGTTAAAAATACAGATAAAGAACAGTTGTGTGAGATATCTGTAAGATACCAGGAGCTGATTTGGGAAACTGTGTGAGAGGAAAAAAATACCTTTCTATAAAAGCTTTTCAAAATAAAAATGTTGAAATCTCTTTTAAAAATCTAGTATGAGATTCAGTTCAGAGAAAAAACGAAACAAGTGGGTAAAATTTAATGTTGATTTTAGTGTGGGGAATTTGTTCTGGCCAGGGCAGAGGATGTTTGAGATGCAGGCACCTGGGGCACTATAGCAGTCCAAACATGCTGACCTTGATTTCAGGTGAGGCTGTGAGCCTAAGGTTAGTGCTGGAGAGCTAGAAATAAGGTTTATGTTTAAAAGACAAGATCAGAAGTGGGATCAAAATGCAGCTGTGGTAGTCAAAATTCTTCCAAATAGCCAAGGTCAAGGTGTTCAATTTCAAGCTCTTGTTGACTTTCCTTATTTCTCACCTTTGACTTTCCTTATTTCTCACCTTTGACTTTCCTATTTGGCTTTTAAAACAAATTTAGAATTACTCAAAGTTGTTCCTGACAGAAACAGAAACCCCACCCTTTATCTGTGTGCAGGGAGGGGAAGCACAGATCCCTTAAGGTGAAGGTCAACAGACAAGCTGCTGCTGAGAATCTGTAGCTGCTAAACAGGTTTGCATCACCTCTCCTACATTCATCCCTGTGTGCTGACCTCTTTCCTTTGCCCTGTACTATCCCTGCATGATGCAATTGAGAAAACAGGCTGCAACCTGCACCAACCATCCTTGCTCTGCTTCCAGGCCTTTCTAACTGCTACAGTCCAGCAGATTTGCAAATCTGACTGCAGGAAATAGTTCATTTCATTTAAAGACATTAATTGAAAAGCCAGGGACACTTATAAGCAAAGAAAAGTAGAATCATGTCTCGTTTAGAGTTGTGTTGGGCTGTTGATGCACTTGGCTTTGCCTCCTCAGTTTTCAATCTCATTTGCAGTGCTGGGAATGTTTAAGCCCTGGACACCATCTTATTTCCTCTCACAAAACTTAGTCCTGCAGCTGTCCCTTTCCTCTGTGCTTTGGAGGTGTTTGGTGGGGTTTGGTGGGGCTGCACAGCTCTCTGTTTGACACAATGCAACTCCACTGGTGGGATCTGCCCTCTGCTACCCAGCCTGGCCGTGTCCTCATGCAGCTGAGGGCTCTGGAGCTGAACTCAGTCAGCCAGAGGTGAGAGGCAATCCTCAGAGGTGCGCTAGGATGTGTGAAAAAACCCAATCAACCTGTTTTTCCATCTGCCAGTTGTTCAAAAGGGTGTGAGGCAGAGAGGGATAGAGGACACTGAAAGGTAGTGAGACTGAAGTAAAAAGAGCAAACAGTGGGTGATTGTATTTGGTGGGAGAAGAAATAAAGAAAGTGTTTTGCACCAGGGACAGTATCAGTATAAAGTCTGGAATATGTTTAATCTGAGAATTGCAGAGAAGTGTCTGTATGGAAGATGTCTTTAATGCCAGGGTAGATAGAGCATGTGGCTCTATAGCACCTGGCACTTGGGAGGCTGTGTGCAGTGTACAAGAGCCATGAGTTGCTTGGTTGTTGGCATGGGCTATCTCCTCCACTGCTGTGAAAAGAAACAAGGGCAGGAGAGGGGCTGGACTGTGCTCCAGAAGCAGAAACACTGCTCAAAACCTTCAGGCTGAAGCCCCCACAGCCCCTGCTCCCAGTCTGAGTGTCCTGGCATGATGGACTTGAGGCTTTATCTCCTCTAACACCAGGGTTTGCTCTGTGGTCTCGTGCCTGTGGACAGTGGTCCTGAGCTTTTTTCAGCTGGTGTTTGTGATTTCTGAATGGTTATTTGGTGAGAAATCCTGTACTTGAATACTGTGACTAAAATGTCTGTTGCTTTATTTTCTGCTGCTACAATACTAATTTTCACCTGAGATTACTTCTGGAACTGTTGTCCTCATCTTTGCTTGATTTTTCTGATAGTACAGCCTTGAGACTTTTCCAGGTGTTGTGTGAAAAATTGCTATAATTGGAGCAGGTGTGAGAAAAAAGAGCCTCCTCTTTCCCACTGCTCCCATCAAGATGAAAAGAGAAATTAGAAAAGTTAAGCTGGAGCCAATGTTTCCCCTGGACAGTATTTTTCTTACTTCTTTGTCAGCCTCATTTACCATTTCCCAGACTGTGCCTCAGTGATTTGGATCAGGTGAAAACCCACAATAACTTCAGCAGCTCAGTATGCACAGCACAAAGGAAGACTTTTATAATGCAGGGATGCTCTATGCATTTTTGCTTGTGAAAAAATCTAATTGGAATAAAAGACGGTGCAGGAGGATGAAACCAGTCCCTATTTCATTGTTAAGGGCAGGATGGGTGAAGAATGGAATGGTGTAATTGGTTGCAGTGACCCTGCACTACCAGAACTCCCTTCCACAAGACATGCAGCACTCCATGCCTTTTCCTGAAAGGGATTCAGTCTCACACAGCTTTGCCAGCAGGCATTTGATTCATGCAGAAGCCAAATAACTGTGGGAGGAATAAAACCTAAAGCAGGGAAAGAAGAAATGCAGGCAAATTCCACCAGGTGTACTAGAGATACAGCTGGTGTCAGTGCCCAAAAAGGATGGCTTCCTAATCCTGCCCATTTGAGAAAATGGGAATCAAGTCTGGAGTGTGACTTCCTTGGCAGCTCTGGGTTAACAGTTGGGCTCAATGATCTCAGAAGTCTTTTCCAAGAGAAACGATTCCATGATTCTGCACTACAGTGTGTGGCTCTGGATAAGTCCTGGAGCTCTAAAGTATGTCTGCAGCAAACTGCTGCTTCTGGGGATGTGATGAATTATTTAAGAGTGAGGATGCACGTTGAAAAAATCTGTTCTTTGCCACTGAGCCAAAGGGCAGCCCAAATGTGTCCCCTTGTGTGTGTCCATCCCCAAACGCTGTGGGAGCAGATACTGTCCACGAGCTCTGCAATGCATTAATCACAGGGGTATACCAAGGTTAATGGTTCTCTGCCCAATTTCCACTTAGTTTTCTGTACTCACATTCTGTCACTGAGTTTGATATTTGTGTATTTCTCCCAGGTTCATGGCAAAGAAGCAGGCTGTTTATCTTGAGTCTTTCTCTTAGAAGCAGAATTCCTGACTGGGAATCAGGGAGAATTCAGTCTTTTCCCCCTCCTGCATCCAGTTCACCACCTTTCCTGCTGCTTGTTACCCTGAAATGGCAAAGAACAGATTCAGGTCAGAGACCACACCCCAGTGTTGATGTTGTTTCTTTTCCTGTTTGAGCAGGGATGGGGGTGAGGGATAGGATAGGCTTTAATTTATTGTGCCAATACTGAGCTGTGCTAGCAGAGGCTGATGCATTTCAAGAGAAAGCTGTTCTTAGAACAGCCTCTGCCTTTGTGCCAAAGTCTCTCCAGAAATTTCTGAAATTTAGCCAAGAGGGCTGTTGGGATAGCAAAATACAGGGGAACATTCCCAAAAGAGTGGTTTCTTCTGTACACAGGCAGTGACAGCCTGCGGGTTCAAGACCTCAGTTCTGGACAAAAAAGTATAAGACAACCTTAGAGATGCAAATGTCTTTTCTTCATGTTGAGACAGCAAGATCATAGTAATCATCAAATCAAAAATGTGCATTGTCATTTGTGCATTGACAGGGGCTGTGAGCTCTAAAACAGGGGCTGAACTAAAGGCAGGCAGAGGAGCAAAGGTAGGCAGGGCTGCTCTCTGGTGATAACCAGCCTGCTTCCCACCTCCAAAGGTTTGGCTACCTTGCATAAGTAGATCAGCTCACAGTGCTCCCTCCAACAACTCTTCTTAATGCCTGTGCCACATTCCTCCCAGGAAAGAGTTTGAGGGTTGGCCAGATGAATTCTTCCCTCATCTTTCCTTCTTACTTAATAGAGAGGGAGTTAAATGACAGAATGATAAGCTGCAGGTCTGGCTGGATATAAACATAAGAAAGAGGAGGCTTTGAGACTGGCTTATCTCTCTATGCTTCCACAATGTCTAACAAACCACAGAAATAAAAGCAGAACCAGAATAGTCTTTTTGTTGTTATTTTGTTGTTTTTTTGGAGGTTTTTTTTCCCTTTTTTGTCTAGCTCTCTTGGGCTTAAAAAGTACACTTTGAAAAGTACAGTTAACTCTCAAGATTTAGGATCTCTGCAGTAAACCTGACAATGCTTGCAAACTAGCTCATTTTGGTTGTGTAAGTAGCAGTTACCTTGAGATGTCTGATTTTGCCCATTTCACTGTATCTCCTAGCAAGCAACCTTCCAAACCCTCTGCAGGTCAAGTCCCTGCCATCTGTGATAATTTCAATCAAGGCCCCCCAAAAAGCAAGGCTTTGTACAGGAATTGCCTGGGTGAGGAAAGCTTGTGGCTTTTAATGTTACTGGGATACTCTATTATCACTGTTTGTGATGCTGTTTCACTTTTCCAAATCTTCTGTGACCATCTCCCCCTGCCCATCCCACCCCAGCTTTCAGGTTTTACCCCTCATTCATGCAAGAACAAGATGAAAACATGGATACATGGTCTAAGGGTAGGGAAGATTGCAGCAACTGATGAAGAGCCCAAACTGCTTGAGTTCAGTTGAAAATTTATAATTTCAAACTAATTTCATTAATTCAGTGGCATGACTCAGTGTTTTCTAACACGTCTTTGGTTCAGCAATAATATATTGCTTGGGTAATCTGCTAATAGCTTCTTTAGAATTCTTGTATTGAAAACAGCCTGGTTTGGATTGCTTCCCCCACTCCTCTGCCCCCCTTATAATATTGCAATGGGGTATTTGTCATGCTGCAGGAGATGAATTCAGAAAATTGTATTTTCTGCTGTAAATTAAAAATATGATAGTAGGAGTTCAAGATAGCTGTTCTGTGAAGGGTGTCACTGTGGGAATGGCTTCACGTTCTAAAACAGTCTGATTTTGGGACTAGATTTTTGCCAGCCACTTACAGACTGATAAAAAAATTCTGAGAGCTTATCAACACAAAGGAAGGACTGGATTTGGAGCTAATTAACTTTTATCTAATTTGAAGTACACATGCAGGTATTGATAACTATTACATTGGGTGTCTCTCTCCTCCAACAAGCCATATGTTATGGAGAGCCCGCTCATCTTCTTGTGCTGCCTCACCTCACCAGCCAGAAACCTTTCAGGCTCGTTTCTACTGATAAGAAATGTCAAATACTCCAGGCTTCCCAGCAACAGCCAGGAGCCCGAGGGGCTGCCTTCACAACCAGCTGGCTTGATATCTTTGTCTTTCAGGTGCGTTGTATCCATTAGACAAAACCCATGGTGCCTGTGTGCCGCACTGTGCTGCTCCCTGGTGCAGCCAGGCTGTAAAAGTCCCTCCCCAGCACACAAATCTTTTCTGCTACTCCTTGTTTTCTCTAGTGAAACAAATACATTTTTAAATGCCATGCCATTACTATTTAGACTTTTCCCCCTTTTTCTCTTGGCTTTTTTTTTTTTTTTCTTTTAAGGAAAGATTTTTCACATTTCTGTAACTGCTCATGCCTGTAAATCTCTAGCCAAACGTTTTCGTAGCAAATACTCTCCTAACATATAATTTTTGGGCATTTCCTTGGCTTGCTGATGAAGCATTTAAGCTTCCAGGCCTGCTATTTCGAATTACTCCATTATCACACTTTTCATGGGAGGCTACAGAATGATTTCACAATCTAGGGAAATTGCAAAGAGGGCAGGGCCCAGGAGTATGCAAGAAGCACTATGATTTGCAATATTTGCAGTCATTTATTATAACATAGAAACTGTGTGCTTGTGTGTGTGTTGTGATCCAGATCCTCTTGGGAGAAAGCAATTCCCTTCTCCACAACTGACTCTGCACCATACGATGTGGCTTTGTACAAAACCAGTACTCCATAATTGGACAGAAGCAGTTTAAAAGACCCATTAAAGGAGTAGAGAGACGATTCAGGAGGGACAAGAATCATGGCTGGCCAAATCTGAAAGATGCTGAATTATGGGCCAGTAGACTGGCACTTGCCTGTATGTGATAACAAGTTACAGCCATGGCAGGTGCATGAACAGCCAACAAAGGTCTCCACTGCCCTCAACAGCAAGAATAGTGTTACTCTTTCTCCCCCTTCTCCCACCCTTGATTCTTTAGCCTTTGATCCCCACTACCTCTTGTTTTTCTGCTGTCAACTTGTTTAGGATGCTTCTCTGCTCCTGGAACATTTATTATCTACACAAGATTTTGTTGCTCCCAATAAAGGGTAATCTCTCATGTTTCATAAAGAAATGAGGAAACACTGCTCAGGTTTGACAGGAAAGGCAGTTTGGAGGATGGGGAAGAGCAGCCTTGTTGATCACACCAGAACAAAACCCTCTTGAAAGAGGCATTGACTTAACTGTGTAGTCCATTGCTGATAATGGATGGCTGCCTGTTTCCTGTTGGGATTATTTAATATATCTGCTTTAAGGCTGCATGGGGACTTGAGGTTGGCTGGTCCTATTAATAATGCATGGGATGGCTGGATTTAAGTAATTATTATGCACAGAGTATAGTGCAGTGACATATTGGTGCAGAAAACGATTCCTTTAATAGGCTTGCTCCTTTTGGCTAGATCCCTGAGATAACCAGTTTGTTTGTTTGACAGGTTTATACCTTTCTCTCCTCCTTAGATTTCCATTAAAACTGAATGCTTTTGCCGAGCAACTGCACAGTGTTCAAGAAACCTCAGAGCTTTCAAGGGTAATGGGGTGGTGGGGCACTGCCCTGGGCACTGACTGGCATTGGCAAAAATCCTGTGCCCACACATCCTCTGCAGGGATGGGTTTGCTCTGAGGTGGGAGGCAGACTGTAACACACTCTGTGTCCAACAGGAACTGCTCCTGCTGCATGTGCTCCCTGCAGGTGGCTCTGGGAGGAGGAGGACTGCTGGAGCTCATTTCTCCACCTTGTGCCCAGGCTGGAAGGTGCCTCCATGTGCAGAACATCCAGGGAGCCCCTTACCTTGCAAGCTCACAAATGTAGCAAGGACCCCAAAACTGAATTAAAATAAAAGAATAAACGTTTCAACTGCTTGAGTGGGAGGAAGTAAGAAAAAGTGAAAATTAAAGATCTAATAGAAAAACAGAGCTGGGATTCTTCATGCTGGGATTCTTCATACTGGGATTCTCAGGGGTAAATTTGGGCATGGTAGTAGTCCAGTCTTAAACAGGATAGTTTCTTTTATGTGCAGGTTTAGTGAGCACTTTGCTGCTCTATTTATTTGTAAACTGCTGCCTTTGGGAGACAGCTATGGCTTGAAAGGGTTGATTACTGAGTGCAGTCCCCTGAAATGCATTCAACCATTTTCTTTGAATTAGCCAAGCTGACGTGGTTTATAAACAGAGAGTCTTGTAGAGATTGATCATTAAAGACATTTCTATCTGCTTAAGCATTGACATCAGTGTCGCCACTGGAGGGGGTAGAATTGGTCAGGAATTCCTTTTTGACTGCACAGAACTCTTCCATTTTACTTTTTCTTACAATATATGCTTTTTGTTCAGGACATAACTTTCTCTACTAAATATAACAGAAGATCAAGAGCACTGGCTCCTTTGACAGCTCCCCACATGACAAGAACTCTCCAGATACAGCAGCTTTTGATTCCTTCTCCTGTGTGCTTCCTTCATCATGAGTCAAAGCACTTTATCTAGAGAAGAGGGTCTGCGAATCCCATGCCAGTTTGTTGCAATCTGGCAATCTTCACTTAATTAACTTACCACTAACTCTTAGCAGCTTGTAATTTTTTTTTTCCAGACAACATTTTCATGCTAGATCCCCCAAAAGCCCCACAGCGTGTTTAATTGAAGATATGATAATTGTAAGTTACTTTGCTGCAGCTCTTTAAAAGTAAAAAGGGGGAAAAGAATCCATTAAGGCTATCTGAATTATATCACAGGAAAAGGTCTAATTTTGTTATATATGCCACCCTTAGGCTGAGCTAAATTGTGACTTTCATGGCCCAGCCTGAGGGTGGTTACTTGACTTTTTTTCCACTTTTTTTTTTCTTGAATACTTCAGAGATAATGTTAATGTCCTTTCTTGAGTCAAGCCAACAACGAGAGTGTTTTTTCTTTTGAACTTAGATTGGTGGCATCCTGAGTATTTTTACTTCAAAGACAAACTCCCTGTGAACAGGTCAGGAGCTGGGGGCTTGAAATAGTTCCTGGATCTTTCAGCTGAGCACCCAGGGAGTCAGGCTCACTCTGCCCTTGTGGTGAGAGATGGAGATGTGGAGATGTGGTGTGTACTTCGCTGAGCACTGGTGTTGTGCTGTCCTCTATCCTCACATTCATGACTATTCTGTTGGTGAACCTGTTCCTGATCGGTTGTGGGGTTTTTTTGTTTGTTTGTTTGTTTGTTTTTGTTGTTGTTGTTGTTGTTGTTTTGTTTTTTGTTTTTTTGTGGTTTTTTTGTTTTGTTTTTGTTTTTTGTTTTTGTTTTTGTTTTTGTTTTTTTGGATCAGGTATGAAATGACTGGGCTGGATCAGGAAAGGCTTTGCATGAAGAATCCAGCCTGGGAACTCTCAGTGCAATCACATCCCCACACCCCTTGGACAAGTGAAGGCATCTTGCAAAGTGGCAAAGGCAAGACCCATGGAAGCACTGAAGGTCCCCAGCTTTCCCTGGAGTCAGCAGGTTTAAGATCACTTATCCCAAAGGCCAGTTTAGATGCAGCCTCATTGAGAGCTGTCCTGCAGAGAAAGAGCTTGGCTTCAGCTCCTAGTAATGGGAGCTTATTGCAAACCATTAATTGTTTTGTTTGAACAGCAGGACATGCCCTAAAACTCTCTTATATCCCCTTAATAAGGACAAAACTACCACAGCCTGAGAGTGCAGCATCACTAAGCGATAAACCCCTGTGTATATATGACTCTTTTAATAGGCAATTTGTTCTGATAGTGGAGATTGTTGATAATAAACTGTAATTTTAAGGGTTTTATCCTGTTGCCTCTAGTCAGAAGAATTTAGTTCCCATTCCTTAATTTATAAAACTTCTTTTGCACCCCCATGTACAGCTACTGGACAGATACAGACTAAAAGTTTTTAAAGTTACTGGCATGAGCTGTGAACTTGCTAGGCTTGTGCTTCACAGGATTGTGATGCACATGTAAGATATGAGTGCATTTTCCTTACCCCAAGTGTTCAAAAATAAACTTGAATGGAATTTAACTCAGAGCAGATTGCCTGGGGGAGTGATCTCCACTGATCTCTGGCTGACTGTAGGTAGATGGGGTTTCAGCCACTTGCTCATGGGGGTTTTCCAACCTCACAGGAGCTGAAATCTTCTCCCCATGCATTTCATAGCAGCAGCTGTGTTGAGACAGCTCTGACCTGGTCCCAGGGGTTGCACACCCATAGGCAGGTGAAGCACATGGGTGTGTACCTGGAGAGCATCCTGCAATCTGGTTTGATCTGGAAGCAGAGCAGTTCTTGCATTTAGAGACTGCTCTATGATGCATAACCAAGTGTGGTAAGGAAGGATGGGGGTGGGGAGATTTGCTTCCAAAACATACCCCTTCTCTAAACTAAAATGCTAATGGAGAAGCATCAATTGTGTCTTGAAATGTTTCAGGCAGCCCCAAAATGAAAGAGAATCCCCTGTGTGCATGACCAGCTGCTATCTTTTACCTGGAAGAGGAGCTATATTGCATCTGCTTTATTTATTTGCATGCTGCTTTTTCTTTGTGCTCAAGGACATGCTGCCCTTCCTTACAAATGAATGCCCAGGGTGGCTTGGGAGCTTTGAGGAATGGGGAGGTGAAACAGTCTGCTATGTTATGACCACAACAAAACGTGTTTTGCGTCCAGAACTGTCATTATTAGAAAGAGGTGTTTGAGGGAAGTGGTCATAACATTCTTCTCAATGACAATGAAGCACAGTGAAGTAGAATGTTAAAGTATAAACCTTCCTGAGTGAATTACAGTCTTGAGGTTTGGTATTTGGTAGTTGGTTTTGGTTTTTTCTCCCCTCTAAAGATGGAGTATAGGCTCTCCTCTCATCCATTCTAAGTTCCCAAAATGACCGACATTCCTATGGGATTAAAAGCACACTGAATCAGAGATCACTAAAAAACTTTATGGCAATCCCTAAGGAATAACTCTTCTGAATAGAGGTTGCTTTTAGACCAGCTAACACCAGTTGTGTGACAAATCAGCCTTGAGGACTGTTTGCAATGGCATTACAATGACGCTTTTCCAGCCACTTGCATTTAAATTTTGTGCCCATGGAAAACAGCCACCCTGGCTTGGTTTTGCTGGTTTTAATACATTCTTTAAAAGCAACAGAGCCCAAGCATATTGGGTCTGAACTGCTCCTCCAGGGTTCATGTGGGGCTGGAGAAGCTGGGATTGCACTGAACCACACTCTTTTGTGCTGGTGGGGTTTGATTGGTGTTTTTTAGTGTATCAACAAAGTGACAAATTCCTTAGCTGCATTCCCTATGGCTCCTCTGCAGTAGCTGGTGAGCAGGAATTGATAGATTTGCACTGACTTCCATTCCCTAAGCACTGAACAAAGCCCTGTGCTCTGAGGTGACAAAACCAGGACTTCCTTTGCACTTCCACCATCCAGTCACATCACTATGAACCCCAGTAATTTAATAGTACAGCTATGTCAGCTGCTCTTCCTTGGTTCTGGGATATGGGCTGATGGAAAAAGTAGCCCCAAGGAAAGTTTACAGTGATATCCACTCAGGACAGTGTTGCTGAGCCATCAACCTTCAAGAGAAAACTGCCTGGATTTTCTTTTTCTTTTTCTTTTTCTTTCTTNTTTCTTTTTTTTTTTTTTTTTTCTTAAGGGTAGCTCTTAAATAAGTGGCTCTTCTCACTTGGTTCCATTTCCTCCAGGGCTAAAATGCAAGTGTTTCCCTTTCTAACCTAGCATGCTGTGGGTATTGGAAAGCATTTTCAAGATGAAATGGAAATCTTGCAAAACATGCTGAGATTTCCCCAGAGGACCTTACAATAGAGTGCTAATGCCAGGCAAGAAATCCCTAAACCCATGACTTGTGATACCCTGTCCTCTCTTACAGTCACTTTGTAAAGTCTCATTCAATATTTTTTGCCATCAAGGATTGCCTAGACAAGGATTTGCTGAGAGAATTATGCCCTACAAAGCACCTCAAAGCACCTTTTTTTTTTTTCATCAGTTATTAAAAGCTGGGTGATAAAATATTTCAAAGTTATTTTTTTTCCCCAACTTACTTTGGAAATTGTTTAGAAAGTTTGGAGCTGTACTGAGCAAAGCCTGAGCCACCAGAGAAATCTCATGCCTAAAGGCTCATGGAATAAAAACAGAGCACAAGCTACAAGAAACCTTTTCCTTAGGACAATACTGTGACCTTTAATTTTTTAATTTTTTAAAAAGTAACTTTCCAAAAGGAAAGTTATGCTCAGAATTACTTATACTGCCTTCTTGCTTCTGCCCTGGCTCAGTCAAAATCCAAGGCATGCTCTGATGTTGGCAGAATGATTTGTTCTTGACTTTTCTCTCTCTCTCTTTCTT